>JAUMIR010000004.1:233922500-234102500 GCA_030847615.1 Gambelia wislizenii | reverse complement strand
AAGTACCCCTAACGTCTCTAGCAATGGTTCTTCTGCCCCAAATGAATCAAGCACACCATCCTCTTCTAATGCAGTTACAGCTTCCTTAACATCTGTTTCTGTGTCAAATAGCACTAGCAGCTCTTCACAAGCCCCCAATCCTTCTACTCCACCTTCAATAGGACCTGGAAATCTCCTCACCTCAGCTTCCAGCCTGCCAAACCCACTTCTACCTCAGACTTCATCTAGTAGCGTAATATTTCCCAATCCACTGGTTAGCATTGCTGCAACTGCTAATGCATTGGACCCTCTCTCTGCTCTTATGAAGCATCGCAAAGGAAAACCTCCAAATGTATCTGTGTTTGAACCCAAGACAAGTTCTGAGGATCCATTTTTTAAACATAAGTGTAGATTTTGTGCCAAGGTCTTTGGGAGTGACAGTGCCCTACAGATACACTTGCGCTCACACACAGGGGAAAGACCGTTTAAGTGTAACATATGTGGGAATCGGTTTTCTACAAAAGGCAATCTGAAAGTTCATTTTCAGAGGCATAAAGAAAAGTATCCACACATCCAGATGAATCCATATCCAGTCCCAGAATACCTCGATAATGTTCCCACTTGCTCTGGGATTCCATATGGAATGTCATTGCCACCTGAAAAGCCAGTTACTACATGGTTGGATAGCAAACCTGTGTTACCAACAGTTCCAACTTCGATTGGGCTGCAGCTTCCCCCAACAATACCAGGGATAAACAATTATGGAGATTCCCCAAGTATTACTCCCATGAGCAGGTCACCCCAGAGGCCATCCCCGGCATCAAGTGAATGCACCTCCTTGTCCCCAAGCCTAAACAATTCAGAGTCAGGCATTCCGATGTCTGCAGAATCCCCACAACCAATTCATAGTGGTTCAGCTATGACTAAAACTGAGCCTGTCAATATTCCTGTGACAAATGCAAGGCTAGGAGATATTTCTATAAGCAGCCAGGTTTCTGCAGTACCCACATCTTCTGTTCCTAACACTGTTACAGACAGCAGCATTTCTACAAGCCTCCCAAACTCTGTGCTTCCAGCATTATCTGACCAGTTCAAGGCTAAGTTTCCATTTGGTGGACTACTAGATTCTATGCAAACATCAGAAACCTCAAAACTGCAACAGCTTGTAGAGAACATCGATAAGAAGATGACAGATCCAAATCAATGTGTCATTTGTCACCGTGTGCTCAGTTGTCAGAGTGCTCTCAAGATGCATTATAGAACTCATACAGGAGAAAGACCATTTAAATGCAAAATTTGTGGACGTGCATTTACTACAAAAGGCAATCTAAAAACACATTTTGGAGTTCATCGAGCAAAGCCACCACTTAGAGTACAGCATTCATGTCCCATTTGTCAGAAGAAATTTACAAATGCTGTTGTTCTTCAGCAGCACATTCGTATGCACATGGGTGGGCAAATTCCCAACACGCCATTACCAGAGGGCTTTCAAGATGCCATGGACTCCGATCTTCCCTTTGATGAAAAGAATGCAGAAACACTGAGCAACTATGATGATGACATTGATGAAAATTCAATGGAGGAGGATCCAGAGTTAAAAGACACTGCAAGTGACTCCTCCAAACCTCTTATACCTTATTCTGGGTCATGCCCACCTTCCCCACCATCTGTGATTTCTAGCATCGCTGCTCTGGAAAATCAAATGAAAATGATTGATTCTGTCATGAACTGTCAACAGCTGACCAATATAAAATCTATAGAAAATGGGTCAGGGGAAAGTGACCATTTGAGCAATGATTCCTCATCAGCTGTAGGAGATCTAGAGAGCCAGAGTGCCGGGAGTCCAGCAATGTCTGAATCTTCTTCCTCCATGCAAGCTTTGTCTCCTGAAAACAGCAACAGTGAAAGTTTTAGATCAAAATCCCCAGGCTTTAATAACCAGGAAGAACCACAAGAAATACAATTAAAGACAGAAAAACCTGACAGTCCACAGCCACTACCACCTACTGTTGAAAATGGAGGTGCACTGGATCTGACAGCCACCAACCCAGGAAGGCCAGTCATCAAAGAAGAAGCTCCTTTTAGCCTGCTGTTCCTGAACAGAGAACGTGGTAAGTTTAAAAGTACTGTTTGTAATATCTGTGGCAAGCCTTTTGCTTGTAAGAGTGCATTGGAAATTCACTACCGCAGCCATACTAAAGAACGTCCATTTGTATGTACAGTCTGCAATCGTGGGTGTTCCACTATGGGTAATTTAAAACAGCACTTACTGACACACAAATTAAAAGAGCTGCCTTCTCAGTTATTTGAACCCAACTTTACTCTAGGTCCCAGCCAAAGTACTCCTAGCCTGGTCACCAGCACTGCGCCTACTATGATCAAAATGGAAGTGAATGGCCACAGCAAGCCGATCTCATTGGGTGAGGTTCCATCTCTTCCAGCTGGAATCCAGGTTCCTGCTGCACCACAGACAGTGATGAGCCCTGGCATCACTCCTATGCTGGCACCCCCACCACGCCGAACGCCCAAACAACACAACTGTCAGTCATGTGGGAAGACCTTCTCTTCAGCAAGTGCACTACAGATACATGAACGCACCCATACTGGTGAAAAGCCATTTGGTTGCACAATCTGTGGTAGAGCTTTTACCACAAAAGGGAATCTTAAGGTAAGAAGGGAATCTTCTTAGGAAAAAAAATAAGAAAATTTTAAGAGTATGAAGAATTCAAAGTGCTGAACCTCATGTTCAGTAGCCTCTCTCTCACTGTTTCCCTCATGCAAATAAGGAGAGAGAAAAATGTGGTTATATTGGCTGAATTTAGTCATCGCCCTACAGCATTAAGCATGATGAGAATGAGTCCCAAAGAGACTGGAAATTTAGCATTACATCTAAACCCCAGAGTAAAGTTAATCTTAAATATGGGTAGTAGAAATATGCCTGTAAACCTTGGTTTGAAGTCAGCCAATTTGAAGACGACTTCTGGTTTGGATGATACAACAAGCTACGGTTAATGCAAAAGGGCTCCTAGACTGCTCAGTCAGGGAATAAAGAGGAAGGTAAATTCATGAGCCTGGAGCTCACTGTGACCCATTCTTATCATGCTAAAGTGAGGTTTTATGTGATATCTGAACAGGGCCATGCTAAACTAATTGATGAGAACAAACGCTCTGTGAGTACACATTTTAGTATGCTTTTAAAACTAGTTCTGTCTATATGCAGATACAAAGCATTGTGTTTCTTTTTCTTACTAATGGCTACTTGCATTATGTTGGGATGACTGTATAAGAAACTTTGCTATTCAAAACATGCATTATATATGTATTTTAAATATTCCAAAACATTTAACACAGTGAAGTTACATCTGCATCTCTAAAATGATATTATGTAGATTTTGTTTTTCTTGCAAGATTTTAAGTTATAGATTCTCAGATTTGTGTATTTTACAGAAGGACAATAGTTATAATGGTAGCACACCTTTAAAAAAAATTGGTCACAACAGATTATATTAGAACCCTTCAGCAGTTTCCTGGTCATGTCAGTTTAATATATTAGAATGCAGTCCTCCAGGGTTACCAAAGGTCATTGGGAAATGCTTTTGTTGCACACCTAAATCCCCAGGTTGCTTATAATGTTCAGATATAATGCAGGCTTTTGATCTGATACTAAACTAATGTTTAAAATGTAGAATTCTGGCATCATTTTTTATCCGTACATAATCCAAGTAAAATAAAGGAGGTTCCGGGCAGGAAAGGGGATACCGCATAATTAGCATTAGTCCCAATCCAGTTAAAATCTATCCTGAGTAAGCTACACAGAAATCAACAGATTTAACTTGGTTGTGATTAGCTTGTTTTATTAATCTGTCTTGTACTTCAGAGAATTTCATTGTTCTTTCAGAGAATTGGAATTTAAGTCATTTTAAATGGCCTGGAGCCATTTAAGAAACACTGAATCCAAAGACCGGGTCATGAGAATAGGATATTGTTCTGTTTATTTGGAGGACCAATGATTGCCCTCTGTCATCACCCTCTGGTGTGCCCCCCCCCCCAGCACTCTGGAACTATCTTTCAGGAAGGCATGAAGGGCTGCAGATTGTGGTGGACCAGCAATTCCTCCTTTTCATGTAATAAGATCTTTGCACCCAGGCCGTTATGCCTGTGGAAAAAATACAACAATTATACATACAGTTGTGGAAAAATAGGGAACTACTGTTTGTATCTTTTTATTTTAAAATGATTGTCACAAACCTTTGCAATTGTGTGCCTAACCTTGAAATCCTATGCAGATTTTCAGTAAACCCTCTGGAAATTACAGAGACTTAACTTCCAACTAAACAGACATAGGATTGAATTTCATGAATCAAAATACATTAATTTTTTTTTTATTAAGCTGACAGGGTTTTCCAAGTTGAAGAGAAATAGCATATGTTGACCTACCAAACTTTTAAAGATAATGCTTTCATGCCCAAGAATTTGCAGATCTATTTTTAGCTTTTGCTTAAAATGGGGAAATGTACATTTGTATACTTAAATTTTTGATGTAAATGTGGATAATTTATAATGAGTTATTGTTGACATAATTATATCTGAATTTCACACTAAAGTTGTTGGCTCTTAAAAGGAATGTTATGTAGAATTCTAAATAAATTCTATGTATAAAGTTCTTGCACTTTTGCTTATTTGCCAATCTTCCTTCCTTCCTTCCTTTGTTCTTTCTCTAAAGGTTCACATGGGAACTCATATGTGGAATAATGCCCCTGCACGGCGTGGCCGGCGACTGTCTGTGGAAAACCCCATGGCTTTGTTAGGTGGCGATGCTCTCAAGTTTTCAGAAATGTTCCAAAAGGATTTGGCAGCTCGGGCAATGAATGTTGACCCAAATTTTTGGAACCAATATGCTGCAGCTATTACAAATGGACTTGCAATGAAGAACAATGAAATTTCTGTCATACAGAATGGAGGCATCCCCCAGCTCCCAGTAAGTTTAGGCGGAAGTGCCATTCCGTCGTTAAGTAACATTACCACTGGAATGGACAAAGCTCGTACCGGCAGTAGCCCTCCCATCATTGGTTTGGACAAAGCAAGTTCTGAAATTGGAGCCAACCGCCCATTCACAAGGTTTATTGAGGATAATAAAGAGATTGGCATAAATTAAAAGCATTCAGTACAAGTAACTGCTGGACCACTACTCAACACAACATTTGTTCTTTCATGTACAGTTTTGGGAGTTAAGCATTAGTTTCATGACCTAATTGCCTAGGTTCTCTTTAAGATTTTATCCCATAGCAGAAATGCATAACTTCATGTCTGCTGAAAAGTTGTCTTGCAAGATTTGCATGGTACTACTTTCAACAGTGAGCTGACTGTTAGTGAGAACTTTGGAACTGTTTTAATTTAAGTAAATGATAAATCATTGCATAACTGCATTAGGGACTAGTGGAGGCTAAATTGATTCAGTTTTTGTTCCTTAACAAAACAAAATGCTACCAACTGAGTAAAAGGAAGCTTCACAATGGCATTTCAGTCCAGCTCCTTCTTTGCTGGTTTTGTTCCTTTCTGCTAGAAACTTGAACTATGTTTTTAGAAATCCTCTAACATTCAATAAGTGATTTAGTACCCTAATGCTGTGTATGATTACAGTATTCTTGTCTGTAGTATTTATAATGTAAAGATAATGCGGGTAACAGACAATATACTAGCCCCATCCTTAATTGAAGCTTTTGTACTGCAAAATACACCTGGCTATGTGGTTTTTTTTAAAGCAAGTTTTGTTTTATTATAAATAAGTGGTTTATTTCAACCCAGGCAAAATTGTGAAATTTTATTGGGAAAGATAGCATGCTTTTCATGTGCAAGTACCTGTCAGTAACAAACCATTTTAATTTAAATATTTGTAGCTGCTATGTGGACAGTTGTTCTATTAAATGAAAAATGTAGTGTGGACTTCAGTTCATGGTTGGAAAACAAGTTACAGACAAACCTTATCACAATAGATTATTCACAACATTATAAGCAGTTGTGAGTAAAACATTTCATGTTATCAAAGGCTGTACAATAAAAAAAGGCAGTGTTTGTATAATGTGGTTGCAAACTCTTAATTTATACTATTGCACTTTTAGTACTTTATATTTAGGGAGGTTTGTCTATAATTTGAATCTGAACAAAGATGTAAACTATTTTATAAATAGTACTTTGGCTTGAGGAAAAGTGGAGGATATTTGTTGTGTTTGTCTTTAAGGTCAAACAGTATGCGAGATCTATGCTCCTTTCAACAGGAAAACCACTAAGAACTGTCAGATTCTTGGATATAATGGGGCTGCCATTTCTTAAACTAAAATGATTCATTTAACTTTTCTATAAACCCACCCTCCAGCAGACCTTTGATATGTTAATCCTAGGGCTGTGATATCAGCTCAAACCTAGGAGAGGCTAAAGAAAACATTGTGTAGGCTTAATTTTGCTGTAATCTGTTCTGTCTCTTTCACTCCTACCCACAAGCTAGATGCTGACTGCTTAATAGCACTGGTATGTAAAGCAAAACAGAGAACAAACATATTAAGTATCAGTTGTGACTTGTACACAAATTCCCAGTTCTGAATAGTGTTTTTTTTTAATATTCTAAGATTTACTACAAAGCACAATGTACTCTGATTATTCAAATATAATTTTCAGTTGTTTTAAGCATTGTTTAAAATTGTGACTAAAGGGAATGTTTCCACTCTTAAGCTAGGGTGTTGGTGAGGCTGGGGCTTAATCAAAACTTGAACAGTAAATGTTTTGTGTACTACCTCATTTTTGTGCATTACAAGCATGGTGGAGTCTGACACTATGAACTTCCGTCCAACAAAATTGTCCAAGGGACATTAAGGGTAGCTGGGAAACAGCACAAGATGTTTTATGCCCCTGAAGAAAGAATCAGACAGTGAGGTCTTCTCAGTTGAGACTGGGAAAAAAAATAGGACAATCTCTTTCTTGTGCAACAACAACAACAACAAATTACTGTAAGAGGATGGACTGTTTCTGCCATCATGTCACTGAATGAAAAGTTCAAAAGACTTATTAGTGGTTTGTTTCTGTTTTGAAATGAACAATGAACTATTGCAGCTCTGTTTTCACACAGCAATGATACACAGAATATATGTGTGCACATACACATGCATATATCAAATATATATGTATGTACATGTGTATGTATATATCTATATATCTATATATGTAAACATAAACATCCTTATATTCTAACACCTTCTACCACCAGTGACCACCATTTGTGTTTGGGGTGTTTCAAAACTGGGAAACAAAACTGAGGTGGCTTAATATTGCTGTTTTTCAGCAAATGAATGTTTTTATTTATCTGTGTCCATTTCTGGTGTGCATTTTTTTTGTTTAGTATTTGGTACCATGTAGTGTTATCTCTTCTCCCTAAAGGATGTGCATAACTTAAAAAAGAGATGTAAAGTGTTGTAAATAAGATGGCTGATGAAGGTACAGTAAGACTGACCCAATTTTGTATTCAGGGTTAGGTCTTTCCTCTCTGCATGGTGAAGAGAGACACTATTTTTATACTGCGATACCATGTAGGGCTAGGAACCTCCCTGAACCAGCTGGGAATTGTTACCTAGATCCAATATTTTTTATTATTAAATCTTGTTGGCTCGACACATCTACTGATTGAAATGGATGTCTTAGTCTAGGTTACTATTTTTGTCACATGCAATTGAATAAAATGCAGGATGTAATATTATCTCTGAATTGTGTTCCATGATTATTCTGATAATTGAGTGAGATACAAGAGTGAGGCTGTTCATGACAGATTGATGTCAATGAATGTTAATTGTTAAATCTGAAAGTTAAATAAAGGGGGCACCTTATATTTATATCGTTTGGACATATCTGAGTGGATAGATGTTGGGAAGCTAGTTTGTGCAGTAAAAATCACAGTGCCCTACCAAAAATTACTACACCAGATGCAGCAACAAAAGAAAAGCTGTACCAAAATGACTGTGCTCTGGAGCAATCCTCTTTAGCTGCCTCCCTTGGAAGCTATCATTCTATTAAATTCAATTTACCCAAATCACACCACATATTTATTTTCATTTTCTGTGAACCAGAGATTCAATTATGCACACACAATAAGTAGGACCCATACAGATCCCCCCCCCTTGAAGTTTCTATTTCTGTTTTTAATTCTTGCTGAAGTGGTTACTACTAAAGCAAGAACTGTGGAAATCTAAGGAGTGTTGCACAGAGCTGGGACGTACAAAGTGTTTGATTCCCAGTGAATAACTGCAATATGTGCCATGTCTCTTGCTTTGTTATAAGCAGTGAAATTTCTGCATAGCAAACGAAATATCTGTGTGTGTGTGTGTGTGTGTGTTGGGCTCAATGCTAGCATAATAGTGGACTCCAAATATAGCTCCTTCAGTTCAAACAGTAGATTCTAAAAGTGCCATTTGGGCTAATGCATGCCAGAAAGATAGTGAATTGTGGCAGTCGCACAGAACTGTACTGGTGCAAATCCCACTAAAGGAATTGGTTCTTGCACCAATGGGGCAATTTAATAATCACAAACTACCATTTTGAGCATGGATATAAACATTTATCACATAGTCTCAGTGAAAGCCTTCTGTATCTACAATCTGAAACAGGAACACAGAAGTTTTTACTTCACCGAGTTTATGACAAATGTGCTAGTCTTACTGATAACAGGAACACCTGAGGTTGGTTTTACAGTTGCAACAATGTAAGTTTTGATGACATTAGCTGCATATAACTGTGCAGAAACTGCTGAAAGTAGATATGAACTGTTGAAACTTGATGTGTGTTATTGGCCACTGGAGAACAGAACACTAGAATAACAGCCAGTGCCTGTGGTTTGGTGTGAGACAGAGACTTCCTTTTAAAATTTAGGTTTTGTCTACCATGGATCGAAATGGAGTAAAAGGTCACATTGGAACAGAATAATTACATAGAAGGCAGCCCATAGTTGTACAGTATAACATTTTTAAAAAGGTTGGAGACTAAAAGAGTAGAGCTAAAAATTATGCATTTAAAAGTGTAACATGACTATTTGCCACACAGATCAAAATTATACTGCTAATTACTTCATTTGACTTCAATGTATTATGTATATTCATTAACAGTGTAACAACATTAGCCATGAAGAAGTGGACATTGGATGCTCTAGCCAACAGACAACTGGTGAAACTTCTCCCTAGTTTTTGTTAACTCTTCATTGGTTCAGAGCAACATCAGTGCTGAATGGCAGTGAGAACAATTTTGTTCTGTTAATAGGTCCCAAACCTATGCTTTTAAAAAAATTATAAATCAGAATGTTGTCTGGGCAACTGATTTTATCTCAGTGCTAGTTTGCTTAAGTGTCCCTTCCAGAGATTAATTTTCCCATCTATATTAATTGCCCAAGATCTAGAAAAAACAGATGTTTATTTTTACTAATAATGCAAATATTGCTTGCAATGTGTTTTATAATGCATACTATGACATGAGAAGATTTCTCATTAGAATGTGCTTCCTGGCTCTGGTAGCTTCTTATTCCACCATGTACCACCCTGAATAACTGCAAGACAGGGATGGTCCAAGCATTAGTGGAAAGACTGGCCTTAGGGTGGGTGGATGTGTTGTTATTTATTATTAGCATTAATTGCAGTTCTGCTGAAAGTGGTCATAAGAATGCAACATGTAAAACCCCCAAATCAAAACATCCAAAATAGTATAATACCACTTATGAAAAGAGAAATGAATAGTATCAGGTTAAGCTACTAGGAGCATTACCACTTGTCCATATTTCAGGAGTTTCATCCATAGTAAGCAGAAAATTTATTGTGGAATGAGTTTTTTCAAAGTTGGGGGAGAAGGAAACATTTCTAAAAATTCCAAGCTAATAATAGTGAGCTGTGGAAATATAAGATTATTTATTTTTCTCTTGGAAATATGGCATTGCTGTATAGGAAAATGAGAAGCTATGAAGAACAATAAGCATTAGAGATCAGTTTTCCAGCTCCTTACTTAATAAATAAAATAATAAGGATACTGCCCTGAAAGCTGCCTTAATTCTTTTGCCATGCTTCTTAAGGTCAAATGCTCCATAGCTGGTCAGATTAAAAACAGCCAAACAATGCTTTCTGAAATTATGAAACAGAATTATCTCATGAGCTCTCCAGCTTGCTTGTGGAAAAATAATGTGAAGCCATCCTAATTAGAAACAGTTTAATAATTAATTAATAATAAAACAATCCATATTATATGTAAAGTCCAAATCAGGTGTTATGGAACCGAGTCCTATAAACAAGTGAGATGGGAGGAGCATGCCTACTCCACTCCCTCCTTACATCTTTCCATTTCTCTTCTCACATGGCAACTTTCTGGATAAGATAACTTCCTCTATTCCTGGAGGTTCTTCATATGATCCAGAAAACTAGAAGATCCGTTTCCATGCTCTCCATGTGAAAGGCGGGGCTAGCATGCTGCTCCACTTCACGTGTCTTTCAAAATACCCAAACAGTTATTTTAAGTGTCATTGATAACTATGTGGCTACCAAGTAAATATGCTTAGGAGGTCTGAACTGCCTTGTCTGCTATTTTATTCCTTTATATACTTTGCTCTCCCATCTAATTAAGTCATCATAATGATAGTAACAGTCCGTACTCAGCTATAAAAGTTACTGGGAGTTTATTTGTACTCTTTCACTGTTGCTGTAATTACATTGACATGAGCATCATTACTCTTGAGTGATGTACATTACTGAAAAGGAAATCTGCAGATGGTCTAATAAATTTCTTTCTGATGTATAGTGCACCATATCTAATTAATAGTAAACTTTTTGTTTTTTCCCCTCCAGTTTTGCACTTACAAGAAAGTTTAAAAATTAGGCCTAAATGCCCCCTCACACCTCATTAGTAGCTAAATATGAACATATTGTAAAATTCAGTATATTGTAAAATTGGCCTTTGATAGAATTCAGATTTTTGGAACGGTGATATAAGATGTAGATTTTAGATTGTTAATTGCAAACATATAAAAGGCTTTTAGGTGCTATACAAATACTTATAAAACCTATTCCTATTCCTAAATGGCAGGTGTGGTTTTAAAATCACAATTCTAAAAATCTTTGAATTTGTCTTTGTAATTAAGAGCCTAAACATTTATCTGGTGTACTCAAATTCTGTTAGCAGTACAGTAGGACCCCATATCTACTGATTCATTATCCACTGATTCAGTTACCCACGGGACACAAAACAGCATACATACCATAGAGTCTTCCTAGAAAACGTGTACTCTAGCCATTTTCTAAGTCCTCCAAGGCATCGCTATGGTATTTTAAACTGGCAGTCCCATTATTTTCAATGGCATTTGCTATTATCCACAGTTTTCAGTATCCATGCCCCCCCCCCGAACCAATCCCCAGCAGATACAAGGGTCCTACTATACATTTAAATGGTTAAGAACAATTTGGGTACATCTTCAAACGCTTATGTGAACATACAACACATCTACCTCACTTTCAAGATAAGAATAAATCAGCCACAGTAAAACTGGAAATGTGCGTTAAGGCAGGTGTGGGCAAAATGCAACCTTCCAGATGTTTATACCTCAACAATCTTACATTCTTCCTCACTTGCTGTCCTGTCTAGGGCTGAAAGGAGTTGCATTTTTATTTTTATTTTTGCAACTTTAGCAGGCGCTGACTGCTGCTAGATCTCCAGCAAAGGATGAATTCATGTTGGATTGAAATAGTTTAAGCCTCACATAGATTACTCTCTGACTTTTCAGGTCCAGCGAGATACTTTTTGAGAACCTTCACTGTTATGGTTGCCAGAGTGAAAACTGGAAAGGGCTCCTGTACCTTTAATGAGTGTGTAGAAGAGGGGATTTCAGCAGGTGCTGCTGAATTTCTCTCTTCTACACAACCATTAAAAATATATGAACCATCTCTAGTTTTCACTCTGGCAACCCTGTATCACTGTTCAAATCCTTGGAGAATCTTTATTCAAAGACTATCTTCAGGGTGGTGATAATCTAGCAAGCACACTTCATTGGTGGGCCTTCAAAAAAAGCTCTACAGTGGGGGCTAGCATACTCATTACATACGAGCACTCTCCTGTTTCCCAGTGAGTGTACGCTCAACAGAAAATAGCACTCCTTGCTCTTTAATGAACGTTCCTGTGCTTTCAAATGCCAGTTTGCTACCTTCATACAGTAAAGATTTATGTATATCCAGCCTTTGCTGACTGGCAATGTTGATATACTAGATGTTATTATTCCAAGCTGAGAAACTTGGGACAGTTGTGATTAGAAAAGGCCGCATTCTTCTATTTTTCCTCTTCTGCAGATCAAATTAATAGCCAAATTAAATGCCTCTAAGTACTAGTTGCTGTGGAACAACAGGAAGGAGGGAAACATTATGGATGGCTTTGTGACCTTCCCATAGGTATCTGCTTGGTCAGTGGGAAACAGAATTGGCTGATCCAGCAAGACTAGGCTAGATTGACTGATCTAAGTAAGTTCCTCTTGTGTACTTATGCCTGATGATTTCAAGGGAACTTACATCAACAGCCAAGCATGCCTAGGATAACAGTTCATTGGGAACCTTCCTGGAAATTATCCAGTCACACTTACACAGAATCTTGTTAGGCACCTGTAAGGATTATACAAAATTTGAGAATCATTAGAATTGCAACCCAAGAACTTTTTGTTTCCACACAGACACACTGCAGACTTAATCAGCACATTCAAGAAAGCCTACAGATGTGTAGAAACATGAGGTGGGGCAAACCATTCCTTGATGATGGAGGTGTGTTGGATCCCCTTGGAACACACTGGGGGCACAGCACCTATAAATTTGTCACTATAGAAACTTGTCCCTACCAAATCTGATACTACAGATTACCCCTGGTTTTGGCAACATTAGTGACAGTTCTCTCTGCTATGGCTTTCTATGGTTCATTTCTCTGGAAGAGAGAAGGAATGAAGTATATTTCCATGGTGCATCTCACTGGAAGGCAGTGTCGTATGATGTGTCAGATGGGAAAGAAGCAGCAAGAATGACATTTTCTGTGGGTGAACGACCATACTTGGAATGCTTTTCACAGTGGGAGAGGAGTGAGTTGTGGTAACATCATTTTAACATGGGGGGGGGGGCAGCAAGCAATACAACAGGGACCAGAAGAACAACTGGAGGCAGCACTGACTGTCTCATGGGCCACAAGTTGTTCTCCTCTGGTATGAGGTTACTTTTATATTCCCATTTGCACAATGTAGTTCCATTTGGGTGTTTGTGAAAGTTTCTTGCTCTGTAGTTCACACAATTTGGGTAAACAATGCGGTATTAAAGAGGAGGGAAAGCAGCTATGGGAAGCCGGATGCAAGAGCACCATTCCTCTAATACAGTGGTTCTCAACCTGTGGGTCCCCAGATGTTGTTGGTCTACAGTTCTGTACTTTTGTGAGATATTTAGCCTTCTCTGTCAGAGAGCTCTGGTACCACAACAAACTACAAATCCCAGGATTCCATAGCATTAAGCCATGGCAGTTAAAGCGATGTTAAACCGCATTATTTCTGCAGTGCAGATGCAGCCATGGTCATCTAATTTTCACAAAGTCAAGATTCCATGCTAATCAGGGGAACATGCAACAACATTGCCAGACAGAATTTCTGTTAATACGTGATTGCATATCTATAGCTTGCCTTTCCCACCATTTCACTCATTTGGCAATTGTTTAATTTTGCAAGCTGATTGCTAATAAGGTTAAGATGGATTGCTCAACACTTCAGATCTATAGCTAATGCAGTTGTTGTCATTCCAGATATCTTGACCAAATGAGACTGCAGTTACTATTAGTCTTTCATTTTACTCAAGATGAGTGCTCAGGTTGTATGAAGACTACAGAATTGGAGTCTTCTATTCTCGCAATAGGATTATTTAAAAAGCTATTTAGGTAACTATAGCCCTTGAATGAAAAGGCAAACAAAGTAATAAAATTGCAATATAGAGTACCTGGCTATTGTTAAGAATGTAACTGATTACCCTGGTCTAATAAAAGATCATTGTGCTCACTTTATGAAAACATCCTACGTGAGAATTAGGTTTCTATTAGCCAAGAGTGGCAAAATTTCATGGAAGTATGTATGAACAAACACTTTTCAAGTTGTGGAGGTCTGTCTTGGGGAGGGGAGAATGTCTGCAACCACATTTTCTTGCATGCTCTTAAATGAGGTGGCAGTTATGTAGTCTTTGGTTTCACTTAAAGCAAAACATGGGAAATCTACTTTTTGGACTACAAATTCCAGAATCCCCCAGCCAGCATAGTTGGTTATAACATTAATAACCTAAAACCCTAAGAAACAATGTAATTAAAACCGTTCCATAAAAAATGAAGAAATTTAATACCCATCCATTATACCCCCTCTCCATATCCATGGAACCAATATCTGCAGTTTCAGTTATCTACAGCTGAAAAAAATAGGGACACATACCATAGAGTCACACTGGAAAATGTCTAGAGAGGTGTCCTCTTCAAGAATTGCTAGGTCGTCCAATGCAACTCTATGGTATGTTTGTACCTGAAGTCCTTTATTTTCATAGAGTTTGCTATTATCTGTGGTTTCACTTATAAACTGTGAGTCAAGGGATGTATCCCCCATATATCCTGTTCTTCACAACCAGCTCATTGCTGAGAATCTGCTTGAGTCAGATCTTTGCAGACTGAAAGACAACATGGAGAGGGCCAACTTAGCTTCCCTTGGAAGGGAGTTTCAGAGCTTGGGAGTAACTACCAAGATGATCCTTGCTTGTACTCAGCAAAGGTGCCTCTGAGAGTGATGGGGCCAACAGAAGGGCCTTCCTTCTCCCATCTCTTCTTTTCTCTTATAAGAAACAGTCATTCTGTCTTAGAACAGCTGTTTACCTCCATTCCAAATGTGTAAATATGACAATAGGTACTGACAGAGGGAAAGGTTTGGCCTGCTGGCTTCAGTTGTCAGAGAACCATTCTACCCTTCAAAGTTCAGACATCTTTGAACATACCTTTTCCAAAGTGAGACCACTGGTCTATTCAATTCAGTATTTATCTTTACTGATTGGCAGAGGCTCTCTAGAGTTTCAGATAGTTCTTTCCTGTGACCAATCTGGAATTTAATATGGGACATTCTAAATGCAAAGTATATGTTCTGCATTGAACTATGGCCCTTTATTTAAGGAAGATTCCCCCGCCCCCATTGGAGTTCATCTTAGATGAAAGATCACTGGGTCCGTAAACATAGCTTAATGCCAAGATCTGTCTTGATCACTCTGCAAAGCAGTTCAGGGGAAGAGTATATAGATTCACACAGAACACAGTACAGTTGTCCCTCCATATTCACGGATTTAAGTATTCATGGTTTGAAAATATTCTTAAAAAAATAATAATCCAAAAAGCAAATCTTGATTTTGCCATCTTATATTAGGGACACCATTTTGCTATGCCATTGCATATAATGGGACTTGAGTATTCACGGATTTGGGTATTCACAGGGGGTCCTGGAACCGAACCCCAGTGAGTGTGAAGGGACAACTGTATAGGCAGGTCTTAATCCACACATCTCTTGTACTTTTCCATTATTTTTTAAAGAAAATTGTGATTGTAAGAATAGTGGACTTGGCCTATCGTTATGCTTGTAAGGTTCCATAAAGTCTTATTGGCTCACATTTTATTATGCCCTCTTCAATTTTTTAAACACGTTTGTTTCATATTTGCTCAATTCAGATGTAACAACAAACTATGGTTTTGTTAAAATATGTTTTGCAAAACACACTTTGTCCTTAAAGAAGGATCTAGAACTATGATTTGAAAGCATATACTGGCTTACACATACTGACACTAGTGTATTCAGATAAGACAGAAAAACTATGGTTTGCTGCAAACTAGAAATAAAAGCTTTTAATCCCATCCATTCACTGAGGATGTAGGCTCACGAATACTCATCTTCATAACAACATATGATGGTTTATTCTTACATCTCAAAAAAACCTGTGTATTAGACAGAATGTGAGAGGTACATTTGTCTCAAAATGCCTAAAATTGTAGGTTGGAAAGTTGGCATAAATCCAATTGCTAGTCCCAAAGGAGTTGCACCTATTGAATCAATTGCTGAATAGTAAGGCCACACATGTAAATTGATTTCATTTATTCAATGAATTTATTCTGGCTGAGACCTGAAACTGGATGTAGGCACTGTTGCTTTATCTGTATTCCTATATTTTCATGGATAACACAGACAACATTATGGTATTTCAGAAGTATGTGATCCAATCAGCATATGACAATTTATGTAAAATTAGCTGTGTGATATTAACAATTGCATTTGAATTATGAAAGCAAGTTATTAGTTGGTTTTATGGACTTTCCCACTTACAATAGAAGTCTCAAGTGTAATTTCCCATCGTTTCCTTCTGATGTAATTCTCTTTACCCTTCAACTGTACAAGTGACATTTGAACAGCTAATAAATTCAGCAGTTTCTCTCTTGAAGTTCACATCTATCATAATTTAGGTGTCTTGCTAGCATTTTAGGAGCCTGGAGACAGATTAGTCTTATCTACCTCAAATGGCTATGGAAACAATCCATATTTTGCTTTTTCCTAATTCCCAATAATAAAACAATTGGTACATATTTCACCTAATGATCTTTTAACATGGCAGGTACAGATGTTAACATTTTCATGAATTTGTTTTTTCTATAATGTAGAAGATTGAAGCACAAATAAGAAGGTGCCTTTGGACACCTGCTAACTTTTGGGCACCCAACTTCAGTACTTCCAGAAAATCTGTAGCTTCGTGGGCCTCATGGATTTATGCATTAATTAAATAGATTTGTGGATGTTCAATGCATTTGATTATTAGAACCAAGGGATCTCAAGTGACGATCCCAAAATGTATTGTCAACAAAATGGATACAGATTACTTGACATTTAGAAGACATGCACCATCTGTTGATGACATGCCCTTTGAATTTTTATTAAAAGGTTACAATCCTGGGTCTGCTTGCTCTTAAGGTTCAGTGCATCTTAAATGATCAGTAGTTTGCATGGATTTTCTTTTTTGTTTGTCAGGATGGCCTATAACTTTTGTTTCATAGAACTTGGTACATTTAAACATGTGGTATAATATGGAAGCAGGTTTGTTAAATGGCTGTAACAATTGTTTCTATCTGTCTGTCTAATAACCAGCATAGTGTAGTGGTTTGGGTGTTGGACTTGGACTCTGGAGACCAGGATTTGTCCATGGAAATCCACTTGGTGACCTTGGGCAAGTCACACTCTCTTAGCCTCAGAGGGAACAAATCTTGTCAAGAAAATCCTGTGTTAGGTTCATCTTAGTGTCGTTATAAATCAGAAACAACTTGAAGGCACACAACTATCTATCTATCTATCTATCTATCTATCTAATCTATCTTTATAGAACTGAGGAGCAGCTGATTCCTTAATATTGTAGAGGGATTTTGTACAACAGCTGTTTTTGGACTCAGGAGAATGCAGAACTTAAAATCCAAAAGATCTCTAGAGAATCCCTTAGCCCTCTGGAACTTTTTTTGTGTGGGGGGGGGCGGGTGGGGAGGGAGGCAACATGGGGAATTTGTCTTTGTCTCAGTGTCACTGGCAGAAGCAGTTCCTACAGCAAAGCACCCTATTGGGTTCAGGCCATTATGTACCACATCTGTGCAGAAGTAAGCAGGTCTGGTATGCAGGTGTTCCTATAAAGCTACATCTAGTTAGACAAATGTCCATGTCCGGTAAAAACAAATAAAGACGACTCTTCCATCTAGCAAATACATATACCTGAAAATGGTACAGGAGTCTCACTCCTGCTTTGCCAACTAAATATACTGTATATTCAATTGCTCACAATGGGCTTGGGTGAATTTGCAGTATTTCCCACTTTCTGACTGGGGTACTCAATGAAAATGTGCAAAAATAATTAAATACTGATTAAATTCCTCTGAAGTGAATGGGGAAGTTGGAAAAGTTCCTTTTTTAAGATCAAAGGCTATTCCGGTTGTGGAATTTTGGGGAGTTTCAGTCCATAATTCCTCCCTCCCCAAGTTGTATGAATAAGGCCATTCTTATGGGTAAGGGAACTGTGACTTAATCAGAAACACATGTAAAACACCAAAGCCTGAACAAGAAGATAAATTTTGATTACTCAGCCTGAGACACTTTCAGAGAAAAAAAAATACATGCATGAAGCACAGATATAGGAGACATTTTTAAAAATGAACCGTTGTACTGCTCTCTGCTATAAAGTGGAAGATACAACTTTTTATAAGAGGGTATTTTAAAATATGAAGATCTTCATATACATCATTGTAATGCCAGTCAGCTAAACAGAAATGGTTGACCAAGCACACTTATATTCTACTCCCCAAAGTACCCAGGGTGGTGCACCTTTTAGTAGGGCTCTCCCATCGCTGGCAATGAAGATCAAGTCAAAGACAAATATTAAGCAATATGAAAGCTCTTTGAAAGGTAATGATTGAGGCATGAAGATAAAAATGTTATCCATATCAGACAAATCGAACAATCTGGGATTTGTAAAATGAATGTGGAATTTGACTGTGCACCTAAATATACAAAGGCATTAGAAGGAGGATGTTGGGTCCCCCTGCAGTGCCGCTTCCCCACCCCCACCCCACAATCTGGTAGGAAGTTATTGATTCAAGACAATTTAGCTGCCCCAGTTGTTCTAGCATCTGCCAGGAGGTTTCTTGCTAAATAAACTTCAACTTCTGCTTTCATGTGTGCTGGGCTGGTGGGTTGTGTAATTATTTTTTTGTAATAAAGAGGCTCCTTAAAACATCAAGAATTACTTCTAATCTGAATTACCCAAATTCCACTCTGGGAATATATATCCAGATTACCCTATGTTACTTTTGAAGAGGAGACAGATGTTCATGACTGTGAAACAGATATTTCAAGTTATTGGGCTGTGTTTTTTCCCTCTCATTCTGCCGCTCTCTGCTCAGCCTGACTTTGGATACACAGCGGTAGGCATATGGACAGTTTTTTAAAACTCTGATGTAGTGAATGCTTGCATATCCTCAGTGGCAGGAGAACTTTTCATAGTGACAGAAACACTGTACATACTGCTATAGTTCCCTACTTGGCTGCCAGTTCCAGAGAAAAGCAGTCTCTTGTCATAGCCATCCAAGCATAATACACAGAGGTGAAATTCTGCTCCTTACAAGGAAGGTGAGGCTTTCAAATATCAGTAGACAAAATGAGACTTGTGTTGAAAATGTAATAAAGTAACAGCTATGGTGGTTATTGGGGGAAGTAAATCCAGTGATGTTCGAACACATTTTGAAAACCCACTGGCCCAGTGCTTAATAGACAGGCTCATACAGTGGTTCTTTTGTAAAATAAAATAAAATAAAATAAAATATTTTATAGATTTACATTCTCTGTCTTACAGAGTCTTCTTACCAGTAAAAAAAGTCAATAAATAAACATAAGGATTTTTAACAGCTAGTCAGCACATATATATTAAATAATTATAGAAAAAATCTCCTTGGATAAAATTATTTTAAAAGCATGCTTAAAGAAAGGGCATTTGCCAGATATTCCCCAGAAGAGAATTCCATAAAGAACAGACAAGCTAGGAGAGGTTTCATTTTTCATTCATTTTTGCCTAAATCTGCAAGGGCAAGATTCTACCCCCTCCCCTGCTGAGTTAATGGAGTGCAAACGACTTTTGCATTTTGAACTCAGTTTTCAGCAAGTAAGCTGAGGACAAAGGAGGAAAGTAGGAGGAGGACAGAGAAACTGGGGCATTTTTCAAAGCAGGTGAAAAAGTGGGATGACAGAGAATTAATCTGGACTGTCCCTGCCAAATTGGGTAGGGTGGGCATATGCATACAGAGAACAATTAATACTTATGTATCCAGGAAACAAACACATCCAGGGGTAGCCGTATTGGCCACACAGCAAACTAAAACAAAATACACAATCCACAAAAGAGCTATACAGTAGGACCCCCACATCCACTGATTCATTATCCACTGATTCGGTTATCCACAGGACACAATACCATAGAGTCTCCCTAGAACATGTCTATAGAGACATCCTTTCTAGACATTTTCTAGGTCCTCCAAGCCAACACGATGGTATTTTTAAACTGGAAACCCAATTATTTTCAATGGCATTCGCTGTTATCCACGGTTTTCGGTATCCATGGGGGCCCTGGAAACAATCCCTCGTGGATATGGGGGCCCTACTGTACATTTATTGGCCAACCAAAATGCACAAAACACTTTATGCAAAAATTTTGAAGTGGAATACGCTGCCTCAGAGTGTGGTAGAGTTTCCTTCTTTGGAGGCATTTAAACAGAGGCTGGATGCACATCTGTTGGGGGTGCTTTGATTGCGTATTCCTGCTAGGCAGGGGGTTGGGCTGAATAGCCCTTGTAGAATTCTTTGATTCTATGAAACCCAACAGAGTTCAGAAAAATTGACCTTTGGTCCTAAACATTATTTATTTAGAAGCTCTTGTGAATTCTAAGAGACTTACTCCTAAGTATATGTAAGTATAGGATAATAGAGACTCTGACTGGGAGTAAGCCATATCAAACATGGTGGAACTAGGTTGTACTTAAACTTATGTAAGTTTATGCTATTAAAACCACAGCCTTACAGCCTAATCCTAAACAAATTTTATCAGATATAAATCTGACTCACCGATATCCAATTGTTAGTCCCAAACAGAATAGACCCATTGAATCAGCAGTAACCCTTAGGTAAGTTGCATTGATTCAAGGGGTCTATTCTAATTGGGGCTAAAAACTGGATTTAGGCTAGGCATGGGAATTCAGTGCTCCTGATGCTGTTGGACCTCAAATCCCAGCACCTTAGGCTTTATAATCAGTGTGAAGAATGCTGGGAGTTGCAGTCTAAAAGCATCTAGAGCATTGCTTCTCAGGCTATATGATGTGGACGAGCAATTCTTTTCTTTTTCATCCAACCAGGCACTGGCAACGTCATAGTAGTGCCCACTAGCTACAATTGCTGGCTTCTTTCCTGGAAACTCACCAAGGACTAGTAGCTAATGGCTCAAGGACAGGCACTTGTCCAGGGACTAGCACTTTGAGTAGCACTGATTTAGAGGCATGCCTGATTCCTCCTTGATTTAGACCACTGAGTACAACCAAGTAAATATGATTAAGATCAATAAAATATTTGGAGGACCATTTATCACAATGATCCACTTCTGTGTAGAAAAACACATGTATATATACAGTAGATATCTGGATAACATTCACAGCTACAATGTGAAGGATCTATATTTGTACAGCACATTTAAGGAAATATAACTAAGCAATACACGTATAAAGTAATGTAATAAGCAACCTGTGAAATACCTCAAAATATAGTAAAGATACTTACTTGAAGAGGTTAAAAAGAATTGTGCAGATATGTGAACAGAGAATAGCATTGCCAGGTGTTTTTTATTGGAGGGCTGAAAAGCTCACTCCTTACAGGGCTGGCTTGTCTCCCTTATTATTAGGGATGGTCCCTATTTGAGGGTTGGAATGTTTTCCCTTTTATATAGACTGAATACGATGCCAAAAAATCTTGTCTTTTGTGGGCCCTTCATAAAACAGAAATATATGCATTATGGAAATGATGAACATGGACAATGAATGTGTCATTTTTGCAGAGAAATACATGGCCAGTTTAACTGAAATAAATACCATCACTTGGTTTTGAGGTAGAGCACAAACTTGTTAACAGCTTCTTTCTGACTGTCAGCCTGCAGGTCATGAATTTTAACTGTATCTTATTGCTCTTTTTGAAAACCTGGCAACACTAGCAAAGAAAGAAACACACCCGAGAATACTTTGCATTTCTGTTTTCAGTATAGTCTGATAACTGTATATATCATATGCTAGGGTTCACTAGTAACTGATGATAATAACAGTAAAAACTACAATTTTCTATTTTTGGGAGGTGTGATTGATATGGGCTGCTTCTAGCCACATAACCCTTTATACTGTGAAGTGAAAACATTCCCACTGACACTGCTGAAATAGAATAATAATCTCAGAGTGTAACTTTGTGTCCTACCCATATCTTGGGAAACAGACAACATCTGGAATAAGTAAACATTATGTCTAGTCTCTTGAAATATTTCAAAGATGGCATACCCAGACTTTTAGTATTAAAAATAATGAAAGCCAGTGGAAACATTTGTGTTATGACACAAAGGGAAACTTGTTAATGTGTTTGTTCAGTCAGCTATTAAATAATGAATCTTGTGCCACACTTTAACTATATTCAGTACAAACACACACACACACACACACACACATGTATTGGATGATATTGGAATGAACAATTCATTGTATCCAACAGAAAACATTGCATTGATAGTGTAATCTTATATGTATCTATTCCAATGTATTTTTATGTCTTTTTATTCAATCTTTCCCATTCATATAATTAAACAAAACCAATCATTCCACTCTTCTTCTTCTTCAATCATACATTTTTAACCATATACATTATTAAGACACTTCTATTCTTTTTTCTTATCAAACTCTCATTCACCCACTTATCCACCTCTTTCACCTTCATCTCTTAACTACTCACCACTAACTTCCTCTCTTCTTTCCAGTCTGCAATGATATCTTTTACATTCCTTTTACCCCACATATCCGTTTCATTTGATTATCTTATCATGCCACATTTCTGATTATTTAAACCATTCTCCTATTCTTTTAGTCTATTTTTATTTCCGCTATTTCTCCCCATTTATTTTTCCATAGCGGATTTAATACTTGCCATTCCTTTAAGTCCTTATTTGTTTTTCTTCCATCAAGTAGAATCGTCAATCTATCCATCATAAACATATCATACAATTTCAACATCCACTCCTCAGTTCTGGGAACTTCTTTTGATTTCCAATATTTAGCATAAATTGTCCTAGCAGCTACATTCATGTAACACAAAACTCTCCAATATTGTTTCTGAACTTGTCTGTCAATATTGTGAAACATATTTAGTAGATAAATTTTGGGTGTACACGGAAAATTTATCTTAAAAAGCTTTTCTATTAATGTATGGATCTTGCACTATTCCCCCCCCCCGCACTCTCACATTCCCACCATATATGATGTGCTCTACCACATTTCCAGCATTGATCTGATTTCTTATATATTTTTGATAATTTTAATGGTGTCAGATGACATGGAAACATTGTCTTATGTGCATTCTATTTTGTATTTGCACTTCTTGTGAAAGTCATTGTTTTAGTCCAAAGCTTCTCCCACTTTCTAGAAGTATTTCTTTTCCCAAATGTTGGGCCCACTTGACCATGTAATGTTTAACTATTTTAACTATTTCTTGCTCCAAATCTAACTCTAGTATAATTTTATATAATTTGGAGATAATTTTCCTCTTTTCTCCATCAATTATTTTCGACAAACCTGTCTGCTGAATTTCTAAAACCTCCAGCTTGTTACTGGTTCCTATATAGACAGTTACTAGAAAAATTCAAAATAGGTATCTATTCCAATGTTATGACTGACTTAGCTGAATGGAATTCACTTCCAGGTAAGTGGGCATAGGACTGCTTCTGAAAAAGTTAAAAACAACAACAACAACAACCTCAAACCCTGCCCAGACTAGCAGCTTTGAAAGGCTTCATAAATATAAATATTGTAGCACAGTTCATATTTTAGGATAATTAGAATGGTTTTGATAAATTAAAATGATTTTAAAAGCCAAAGAAGAAATAAGTGGATGGAAATAAACTGACTTCAGTGCAAATGTTGATATCATTTACAGAATGTAGCTTCCAAAGATATGCAATATTACAATAAAAATTTTGTGGTAGGGCAGGGCTAAACCCCCCAGATATTGTGGACATTTTGAGATGCTGCAGCCAACATGTCTGACAATGTGAAATTATGGGAGTGTAGTCCAAAACAGCTAGTAGGCCAAATGTTTTCAATGCATAGCTTAGCATGATACCATGTACTTTATTTGGATACGATGAAAGTGTGGAATGTTAGTTTTTAAAATGAAGTAATTATGTTGCTCCAGGGGCAAGCAAAATAAAGGGGTATGTGGACCCCTGGAGCCCTCCAGGGATCAATTTTTTTCAGTATTTTTTAAATGCCCGCAAATGCTCTCTAGGAGGTGTGGGGGCAATTTTGCCATGTCTTGGACTCCCCCCCCCGATCTATTTTGGCCCAGGAAAGGCCTTAAAAAAACCAAAACCCAACCTGTGTATAAAACAGAAATGACTTCCAATCACTTCCTGTTTTGAAAAAGAAGCCCTCTCTTGGGCTTAAAATGGCCCAAGGGGCCCTAAAACCATGGCAAAAATGCCTCCTACAGACCCTAGAGGGCACTGGGGAGGAATTGTGTGGTGGTGGTGGCTTTCCTGTGAAAGGTACAAGTGGGGTGTACCCTCCAAGATATCCTAGTGGGCTAATGCAGCCCCCTAGCCTCCCAGAGTTGCCCACCCAGTGTTACTCATTACTGTGATCACTCAGTAGGTCATTACTTATTTCTGCAGCCCAAAAAGAAACTTGGTGGATTATTCATGAGTAATGCTATTGTTAAAGTCATTGTTGTGCCACTAAAAATACTGGAAAACACCCTCTGATTCCCACCTTCCCCATCTCTCATCAACTTAAGAGTGGGATACCATATCAGGATTCTTCCATCCACATCTGTACAGGCAGAGCCTAGCAAACCGTGCACTTTTCATATAAACTGCACACAAAAGCTATAGATGTGTGTACAGAAGTAAACATACTATTCCTCTACCTGGTTTGTAACCATGCAGATGATTCAGCTGCAGAATCCTTGCATCAGAAGTCTAGTTCTGTGTAGATTTTCAAATAAAACATCATCCTGAGAGATAGGATGCCCCACCCTTATGCAGGAGGGTTATATAACATCTAGGAAATGATACGTCCTATTAGATTAGGCAGCAGGTTGTTGCTGATTTTGCTTCTTAAAATCATTATAAGAAACTTGAATGGTAAGCTTCATTACAAAAGAGGCATCCTTCGTTCATAGAGGGAGAAAGCCTTTGCGGCAACATACATGGGTACAATAAAAAAAAAACTGCTGTTGTTTCAGAATATTCAGATGCAAAAATAGGCAGATCTAATGGGTTTCAACTCCTACTTTTAAGAATTTTAATCAGAAGAGACCTCTTTTCCTTATATACAGACACACACATTCAGTACAGAGAGGCAAAGGTTTATACAGTACTCTTATCATTCATTACAAGATCATTCATCTAAGAATTGCACAAATCATCTATTATTAAACAACAGACCAGGGCCATCAATGCTGAAAGACATCAGTTCTGCTACTATTGTTGTTCTATTGATGACTAGATAAACCAAGATGGAAAATACAGATTGTGTTGCAGACACTGGGGCAGAACGTACACACAAAGGTTAATAGCTTTCACTTTCTGTACATTTGCTTTATTTTGGGGGGGGGGTGAGATGGTGTTCCTCAAACCTAAGTATAACAGTAGTATACTGTGGTCCAAGTAGCTCAATATTAGCTTTCATTTACATGTAGCATCTAAACTGCAGGGTTTCAAATTGGTTTTATCTGCAAAGCACTTTCACTGCTGCTTGAAGAAAGCTTGACACCGAAGTTGGAATAAAAGTTGGAAGCATTTATTTATGATGGATGCAAAGGCTTGAAAGTCTGCTTTGATGTGGACAGTTCTTTGGTGCCATTTTTCAGGCCAAGGTTCTCTCTATGCGGAAGTCACAGCAGGAGAAACTTTTATTTTCAGTTTGTGTCCCAACTTTACCAACACTGTGTTCAGGGTAGTTTACAAGGTTAAAAAATGCAAATAAGACTACATGAAAATGCAAATAAAAGGTAAATTAGAAGATAAAAGAAGAAGCAACAGTAGTGTTATTGCAACACTTAGAAATACTGTACATAAGAAGTACTTGCAAATCCTATGTGAATATAATGGGATTTATCTGTCCTTTGCGGACCCAGACCATACGCCCCACTCCCCTCCCTTAAAGAAGACACATACTACTACAGGATATGTTAACAAATTGTATTGAGTACAAGATAAACATAATGAATAAGTATAGATTAGTATAAAGATAATTGGCAATAAAAGGCTGCAACTTGTTAATGGCTGCAAATGGTTGGCACTATTGCATGGGTCCGGATCCCTTCATTGCCCAACCCTGTGTTGGCCAATGATCCAGTGTCGGTTGCTACCGACCCCTCCTGGAGGGGAGAGCTCCTGGCCAAGCCACCCCGCTTGATGCTCGCTCCTCCCCTGAAAACAAGGCGTTAATCATTAAGCGGGGGGGGGGGGAATAATCTCCGTGACCTTAAACTTGACAGAGACCCCCCCTTTCTGCTTACCTGGATCTGGGCCCATGCCGCCCAACTAGCAAACTGCGACAAAATAAAACATAAGCAATCATACTGAAAAGAGGAAAGGGCAGGTTCTATACTGGCCCCCGGTGCAGGCTCCTTGTCATCTGACTGCACCAGAAGCACGGCCAAAAGTTCTGCCCTCCACCCTGCACAGTGCCAATCAGGGTGAGGGAGGCTCACCCCGATTGGCTCTCACCTTCCTGCTCCCTCCCGGCCGCAATGCAGACCAGGAAGAAGAAAGCCTGTAATGGTGGCCCCCATGCTGGCCATGCAGCCACAGGGGCTGCCCAAGGAAGAGCTGCAGGAGTGCCAGTCGGGCTGCAAACCAGCCCACCATCCAGCCGGTAAGCCCCCTTGTTGCCGCAGACAGACTTCCACTCAGATAGGTACGGAATATAGACTAGGACACTGGCAGATGCTTAAATAGCCTGGCTAGGCTGGTAGCGGAGTAAGTAGTAAAAATATATTGACCAATAAACCAGATTACAAAGCCTGAAGAGCTAGTTACAGTCCCCATGTAAGAACACCACCAGGGCATTCATAAAAGGGACCCTAGTCTGGCCCCACTGTGTTCTCCTTCCACTGGCATGTCAAATGCCTCTGTATTTAGGCAGCCATTCAGAAAATGGTTGACTGTACAGCACATGGCATTTAACGTATAGAAGATACAGTTTTTAGTTTTTAATTACAGGTTGACTCCGTATTGGTAGGGGATACATTCCAAGAACCCCCATGGATACCTGAAACCATGGATAATAGGTAACCCTATTATTTTCAATGAGAAGAACACTGGAAGTTGAGCACAGGATCACATTAAAGGACCTTGAAATGCCTAGAGAGAACATATTTTTTTCAGACATGGATAAGTAAAACTGTGGACACCAAATCTGTGGATACAGGGGTCAATCGGTATTATTTTAATAGATATGCTTTTAATACATTTAATTCAATTGTGTTTTAAAATACTAACTTGTTTAATTTTGCTTTGATATTACCTGTATAATGTATTAACCACCTTAGGGTCACCATAAGTCAGAAATGACTTGAACGCATACAACAACAACAACAACAACAACAACATCACATCCAGTCCCAGTTCTGGTAGAAAGGTGGATGATACACAAAATAATGAAATGAGATCCTTTCCTCTCTCAAATCAAAAAGATAAAATTATTCATTCCCAAATTAGACATCATCCCAATTAGTACAGTTCCTTGCACCAATTAGGACTCATTTCTAATCCCAGAATTGTTTCCAGTTACTGAGATACTGCTAGGGTTGCCATAAATCCCAGAAAACTGGGAACATCCTGGATTAGAGATACAGAAAGTTGTCCCATCTGGCTGGGCTACTTCAAGCAGCACATCCCAGATTCCAACTCCAGGCTTTCTGTCTGCAGGCTCTCTGCTATGGGTCACATGGAGAGTAAGTGCAGTCTAGGCTAGGCAGGAGTGTGCAGTGTGCAAAAGGCAGGAGTTGGAGTGTGAAATAGCAATAGCATTGATATTAATATGCCACTTATAAGTGCCGAAGCACTCCCTAAAGCAGTTTACATTATTGTTGGTTTTTTTTTTTAGCTAATTGCCCCAACAAGCTGGTACTCATTTTACTGACCTACAGAACGATGGAACGCTGAGTCAACTTTGGAGTCATCAGGGATGGAACTCATAACCTTGTGGCTTGCAGTACTGGCATGTAACCACTGTGCCACCACGGCTCCCAGCAGAGAGAGAGCAAAGGAAAATCAAGAGAGAGGAAAGGCCAGCAATGTGTGTGTGTGTGTTGAGTCTGGCCTCAAGGTTACTGCCTGTGTAGAAGCTCCCGGGGCTGTGGTGGTGAACCTTTTGGTTGTTGCTGTGAGGCGAGATGGCCTGGCAAGGCAGCAGGTCCTCTTCCCCACTCACTAGGTTGGCAGCAGCAACTAGAAACTCAGTTTTGCTCATTTAAATCATGGGAATCTGCTGCATACTCACTCCTGGAACTCCCCCTGATAGCCTGGTGGGGTGGGGTGTCCTCTTCCCCACTGGGCTGGCTCACCCAGTAGGCAGTGGCAGCTGCACACCCCTTTCTCCCCAACACCCCAATCCTGCCTGGCCCCCTCCTTGACCTGCAGGGCTTCACCTTCCTATCAAAGCTCACAAGCTTGCCGGACAAAGGCAGCTGGATGGGCCTCTTCTGGCCCATCCATGTCCTCTGGAAAAAAATTGGTGGTGGCAGCAGGAAGGCTTCCATGGCGGGGGAAGGGAGGAGAGAGCCATCCTCCCCCTCCCCAGTCAAAAATGGGTACTTTTGTCCCGGTTTTGTGGCATAGAATTATGACAACCCTACCTACTGCACAATAAAAGAGGCCAGCACCAATGTTCTTCTTTGGGGAGAAAGGAACTCTGGCCTGAGGAAAGAGAGGGAAGTAGGCTGTTGGCCTTCTTTTGATGAAAGGAAGAGTGCTTTCAGCCTTTTTTGGGAGCACATGTTGTTTGCAGCTGGTCTTGAGAACAGATCTTAGTAAAGTCTGGGGCTGACCGGACAGGGCTAAGCCTTGGCCTGTCCGTCCCAACTTAGCTTGAACATTTGTGGCAGTTCTCAGATAGCAGGCAAGAGGCAGGACTGTCAAAGTTGCTTGGAGGAGGAGGAGCACACAGATTTCAGCTTACAAATTCTGGCTTTTATCAATCCAAGGATGCAATTGATACCGTTTGTTTTAGGATGAAGCATAGCTAATTCTGCAGTGGAATGCAGCATATAACCTCACCAAGAATACTAGCTAAACAATTTGAAGCATGAGGCAAAAGAAAAATACCATAACTTATCCTATTGAAACTACAGGGGAGATTAGGTAGACAGAGTAATTACCTGAATTGGAATTCAGCCAGGACACTGGGTCCAAGCACACATATTTTTGCACAGAGTAACACAGGATGTTTAATGACTATTATGTGGGCTAGATCTGAGTTTCGCATCTGCTACCACAAGATGTCATTTCTTTTCAGCCTTGTCTTAATTTAAGAATTATATATTACAGTCAAATCATAGACATGCATTAGCAACATTTCATAGAACCTTCTTCAGTGTAATCAATGTAAGTAATTTACTAGATAAAAGAATGTTAATAGCAAGGGCTGTATAATTTGTGTGGCTACAAATTGCACCTGTCTTTCAAGGAAAGAAAGAGGCACCGCTGTGCAGAAAGAGTGGATGGAGTGCAAGGTCAGGTGTAAGCACTTCTGCTTAACATGCAGCTTCTAGAAACATCCATCTGTGCTTTCAGAAAGAAGAGGAAATTATAGCTAACAAAGTTATTATAATAATTGTTGTGCCTTCTCTTCCCAGTGGGCTTGATAAGGCAGTCATAATTGAAACCTATAAAATATTAATTGGAAGGTGTCTAAAATGAGTCTTTTGCAAGTGCAAAAGTTATACTTGTGCTTTGTGACTTTGAGTACAAGCAGTGGGAGGGCTGGCTAAGTGACTCGGCTTCAAATGCTATATTAATGTGCATAAAATCCAGGCCTAGACATCTCTTGCTAAATTGCAGTGAAAATGTTATAGAAATTGAATCTGGTTCGTTCTGGACCAATAGTGTGTGTGGCCCTCCAAAAAATGACCAAACTATACTTTGTGAAGGAAAGTTTTGTGTAAAAGGAATTGTGCATTGGGTCTGGGTATATGCTGGAAGGGAAGATCACTTCATGTTCTCTAAACTGCCCCATAAAATGCTTATTCCTCCCAGCTTATTAGAAATAACAACAGTGATAGAAAACATAACGTAAGGGAAAACTGCATTTATGTCAGGAGAACTTTGTATACTGACTTATCCCTCAGATAATGGTCTTTTGTTATACATATATGACTATAAATACCAGCTGAGAGACAACAGATGATCACCTGATAAGAAATTAATAGTTGATGTGTACGATATTAAACTGGGAAAGTTCCTTTCACTAAGCCAACATAGGTACAATGGGAGATTCTATGACTTAAAGTCCACAGATGCTTTCCTTATAATAGAAAAAGCATTCCTGAACAATCTGAACAAAAAGCTGAACAATCTCTTTCCTCTTGTTTTTGGAGAGGACACCTTTCAGCTAATGGGTGCGGATGGGGGAGAGAGAAAAAACTGAATTAGTTTTGCATGAGTGTAAATGTAGTACAGTCAGCCCTCTGTATCCATGGATTCAACCAACCATGGCTTGAAAATATTTTTTAAAAATCCAAAAAGCAAACCTTGTTGTCCACCATTTTATATAAGGGATGCCATTTTAACATGCCATTGTATATAATGGGAGTTGAGTATCCATGGATTTTGATATCCATGGGTGTCCTGGAACCAAATCACAGTGGATACCAAGGGCATTCAAGATGGATACTGACAAGCTGGAACTATTAAAAATGATCAAAGGTATTGAAACCAAGCCCTATGAGGAATGACTTAGTGAGCTGGGTATGTTAAGCTTGGAGAAGACTGAGAGGTGACATAATAACCATCTTTAAATATTGGAAGTGATGTTACGTAGAACACGGAGTGAGTTTTTTTCTGCTGCCCAAACACTAGAACACAAAACCAATGGATTGTACCAATAGATACAAGAGATTTGAGCTAAACATGAGGAAAAACTTCCATACTGTAAGAGCTGTTCGACAGGGGAACAGACTGCCTTGGCAGGTAGTGGACACTCCCTCTTGGGGATTTTTACACAGAGGTTGGACAGAGATTGGACAGTCATCTCTCAGAAGTGCTTTAGTTGTGTATTCCTCTATGGCAAGAGGTTGGACTAGATGGCCCTTGCAGTCCTTTCCAACTCTATGGAGATTATCAGATGACAAAATTAAAACATTACAGGGGATCGTGAAAGGGCTTCCTTTTCAGACGTTGTTTTCCCTGTGTTGTTATGCTCCCATGCCCCTTCTGTTCCCCCTGCGCTTCTTTTTATTCATGGCTTAAGCCATGAATTGACCTGTTGTTCCATTTCTGTAACGGAATGATGGGTGAGTGAAAAGGTGCCCTGTTATGCTGGCATGATGACAGCGTCACTGGGAGGTCCGTGCCGATCGAGACATCAAGGTAAGTGACAAACTTTTTCCTACCCTCCCCAGGTTACTTGGGGTTTTAAAAGTGTGTTTTGGTGCTTGGTTTGAGTTTTTGATGTTTCTTTTTGGTTTTATTTTTGAATTTCTTGTGCAATTATCCTGTCACAAGAATGGCCGGAATTTCCTTTCCAGGAAGTGAATGTGGCTCCATGAGAGCTCCATCCACTCGTGGACTGCCGGAGGGGAGGGGAGCAATTTTTGAAGTGCGAAAAAGGTAGGTTTGAATTTAAAAAAAGGCGGGAGAGGAGGTTGCAAGACGGGGATGCTATATTTGTCCATGTCTGATAATCTCCTATGATTCTGCAGTACAGAGCACTGGCTGCTTCTAGCAGCTGAAATCTGGGTTGTAGGCTGGAAGAGATGGGATGCAAAAGTAGATGTCTAGAATTAAGATGCTGCACTAACTGACAAGTGTACAATTGCTTTTACTATGCTCTTCTTGTACGTATGTAAAAGTAGTACTGTATTTGTTCTATTTAAATTTTAAATCTCATCAGGGGAAGGCTTTCTCTTCGTCCTGCCATCATCACAGACTTGCTTGGTGAGGATGAGGAAGAGTGCTTTCTGGGTGGCTGCTCCCACCATCTGGAATGTGCTTCCATGGGAGGCTAGGCTGGCCCCCTCCCTGCTTTCCTTTCGCCAGCAGGCAAAGATGTTTTTATTCCAGCAGGCTTTTAATTCGTAGCTGTGGGCACAGAGACTTTTATTGGGATGTGTTTTTATTCTTTTAGCTTTTATATGTTTTATATACAATTTTAAATTGTAACGATTTTAATCTTTGGAGGCATTCTCAGAGTGTCTTCACCAAGCAAGGTGTGGAAAACAATTACGGGTCTTTCCAGTTCTAATGAACAACTGTGGAATGTATCTCTTAAAGAATACTTTGGTATTGTTTTGATATCAAACAGATGTTTTGTATTGCCAAAGTTTTTAATGTGGCATGTAATTGTCAGGATCGGTCCCGGACGTGACCTTCTCCTGCCAACTTCAGTTCTGTTGTTTTGCTTTGTAGCTAATTATGTTTGCATTTCTTTGTACTTGTTAACAAGTATGCAGTCTGGGCGAATAGAGGAATATGTTCTATGTTTGTAGCTGTTTTGATGAATGTTTGCACCTGGCTTTTGCAATGAGAAATATGGGAGGTACCCACTCTCGGTGGAAATGATGGATGGCCAATGACTGTATAGTCCCCCAGATTTGTAGATTGTAAAGACTTTTTAGCTTAATGCTTTGTAAATAAGTTTCATTCTGAGCAACAAACTTGTAGGGTTAGCTCTTTAGATTATTGTACCAATAAAGTTTACTGTTTAACTCTGAAACTGCTGGTTACTGAGTCTGATGAAGCCAGTACATGACAATAATGTATCCTCTGCAGTTGGCTTAATGCTGCTTTATTTTTGAATTCTCATTTCATTGTTTTTGAAGTTTAAATAGGTTCAAGTTTTGTCTGCTGCCCTGAGGCAGCTTCTGAAATGCTACTGGTTTAAAATAAAGATTATACCAAATTGTTAGTATCTAACCTATTTACAGTAATAATAGGCAGTGCTGTGTGTTACTTGTCTTTCCTTACCATACAGATATCGTGTCAGATATCACAGGAGGCAGACGGTGGAGAAGAAACTCCATGGACCAGTTTGTGGTATTAGGTACAGATATAGGCATCACTAAAGCAGTGCTGCTAAGATGTCTGAGGCAGGAAAAAAGCTCCCCCTTCTCTCCAAAAGAGACGGATCAGACACTGCTATTAGGATACCTGGAGGTGGAAAAAAAAAAAGGCTGGAAATCTGAAGGATTATTATTATTACTATTATCACTATTATCACTATTATTATTATTATTATTATCTTTTATTTGTATAGCACCATCAAATGTACATGGTGCTTTACAAGAAAAAGAACAACAAAACAGTTCCCTGCCCTCAAGCTTACAATCTAATGAAGACATGATACAAAAGGAAAGGGGATGGCAGTAGGAGAAGGGATTAAGTCTTCTCTCCCTCTTTCACCAGGGCAATGGCAGTTGGGATGGAGACAGGGCTGTTTTGCTTCTGGGTCGAGGCAAGATGGAGCTCTGCCTGCATTTCTTCTCTCCCTCTGTAGCGAGGGCTTTCTTTAAGGTACCATTGTCAGATTCTTCAGGTTAAAAGGGGCGGGTGAGAGAACAATAGCAGTTGATGGACCCCTTGGAGGCCTGCAACATTTAGGTACCAACACAGGCAGCACCAGATACTCTTCAGTTAATACTTACAGTAAGCTATACTGTAGATAAAAACAACATAATACATTGTAAAACACAATATACACTCCTGTAAATACAGACAACATAATATATTATAAAATATAGTACACACTACAGTAGACCATACTGCTAATACTATTGTTACATGCCCTTACACCCCTCCCTTCTAATAGAGTGGTAATGATTCATAAATTAGCAATAATTTACAGTTCATGCAGGTCCACTGTAGACAAAGTCATCCACAGAAGGGTTCAAGCAATGGTCACCCAAAGACCTAATAAAGTTCTCCCAAATTCTCCCCAAACAGACATGCCCAGGATTGACTAAGCAAAGGCCCCTCAAATAGTAGTTAGGGAGGACTATGCTACTCTCTCCTGGACTCACCTGGTAGTGAGGCATACTCCAAAGCAAACAAGTGACCAGAGCACCCATTATCCTGCAAAGGTCTTCCTTCACACCTCTGCCTACCCAACAGTGCAAGGTTGTCTCGAACCCATCAGTCTTAATGTTCCAACCATTAACAGTAATCAACGAAGCTGAGCTTCCAGTGTTTTAACTCTGGGAAACTCACTCAAGCATTGTTCTTCACTCAAAACACTCCTTAAGGGTATGATATTGGGTATAGTAGCACCCCTGTATCTACTGATTCACCAACTGCTGATTCACTTATCTGTGGTTGGCAATAGCGGGGGGGTGGACAGGGAGGGAGGAGAGCAGGTCGTCTCTATCCTTCCTTCCCTGCTGAGGTGGTGGACAGGAGAGTGAGTGAGGAGGAGAGCAAGTCGCATCCCTCCTCCCTTCCCTGACAGGGTCCAGCAGAGCAGTGGCGGTTGGACAGGGGACAGAGAGAGGAGAGACCTGACTTGCAGCTGTTCAAGTCACCTCCTTCCTCCCTTCCCTGCTGGGGTCTAGCGGTGTGGTGGTGAAGGCAGTGGACAGGGGAGGAGGAGAGCAAGTCATCTCCCTCCTCCCTTCCCTACTGGGGTCCAGTGGTGCGGTGGTGGTGGATGGGGAACATTTGCTATTATCCGCAGATTTCAGTATCTGCGGGGGGCCCTAGAACCAATCCCCCGCAGATATGGGGGTCCTACTGTATAAATATTACCCTCAGATCATAGCCATGTGCACAGCTCCATATACCATGTCACTCTGTCTCTCTGCTGTGTCTCTGTGTGCATAGCTTCTGCCACCTCGTCACTCTGGTGTGTGCTGTATGACCCTCAGATCCAAATCTGAGTCCTTCTCTGCTACATGGATCTCTGCACTTCAGACAGGTAAAGTATAGCCCATCATCCCTGAAATCTCCTCCTAATTCTTCACTAGGCTTCTGTAGCTGCTTGAAATGTGAGTGCATGTGTGAATGCTTCTGTGGTTATTTTTCAATATTTTTATTTTATTTTATTGTGGCTTGCAGTCTCCTCAGTTAGTACTGGTATACACAGGTGTATAGACCCCGGAATTACCAACCTCTCGCAATCATATGTTTGAGCTAATTAAATTTCTTAATATAATATCATAACTCAGAGGCCATGAGTGGGTCCCACGGACTCCATGCAATTTAGGTAACGCTATATGCTAGTGCAATGTAAGCTAGTGCTATTCAAAGTGGTGATCCATGGACCAGTGCCAGTCTGCAAAGCTGTCTGCTACTGGTACATTGAGAGTTTCCAGTAAAGAAACAGTTGTAGCTAAAGGGGATACAAACATGGTGCTGGTCCTTGCCATATTAGAGAACAAAAATTGCAATTTCCTTGTATCAGATAGCCTGAGAAGCACAGTAGACTGCTAGTACCGTATGTTAGTATATTGCACATCTACTGAGAGAATGGCTTCCACCGTTCAGCATAAACGGATTGGGGGACTGACCTTTTCTTCCTATTGCAGCCCTCCATAAACCCCAAACCCTGCCTCTTAGGCTCTGGAAACTCTCTGGAGTCAGTTTTGAGGTAGTGCTGATGGCTGAAAGGAGTGAGGAGGAAAAAAAATCCACTATGCTGGCACTGCATCATTGGCTATAGGTTGCTGATGTTAAAAGCAAAGCTGTATTTCTTGCAGAGATGGAGCAACAACAACAAAAAAAGACCACACTCTTGAAACTGGAGCACCCTAGCAAAAGTTAAGAGAATTCACAACAGCAGTTTGGTAAGGATATGGAGACTTTATGGAGACAGCTGAACAAAAGACATTGTGATTTCACAGACCTTGTATACAGATACAGCATAACTGGATAGTATAATGCTGAGATAGTACAATGGAGAAGTTGATAGCATTTTAATGTTCCTCTTTCAGCAACTGGAGCAAAGAACAAGCAAAGACACAGATGAAAAATTTCTTCCCCTTATGTTCTACCTGCTATGAGTTTTTAAAGCAATTATTTTAATGTGAGGGAATGTTGGAAAATGCTACCTATAGCACAAGTCCATACAACCGTTCTGTGGTAACCTTTAGTTAATGCAAATACACTGCCTTTGCAGACATTTGCATTCTAGCATCTCCTCCTGCTTTATATGTAAACCAGGCCAAGATGCAGTTTAACCAAAAAAATTAAGCAACCCAGAAGGACAGAAGAGGAGGAGGTAAAAGAAGTCGATTTCTCTGAGCTGCAAAGATTAAAAACTGACTTTGCAACCAGTAGCACAGAATCTGTTTGGGTTGACTGAGATGCATCAACAGCTGACAAGCTTTAGCAGTGAATTTTTATCACAAATAACTGAAAATCTAGAGCCTTTTAAATTCTGGAATCTGTAATGATGTGAAAAGCTGCCCAAAAAGTCAGAGGAAATGGAAAATGTTCAGAAAGCCAAAGGATTACTCAGTCTATAGCGGGTAAATCAGTCTGAAGACTAGGAGGCATCCACACTAGAGAAATAATCCAGGTTGAAACTTGATTACTTGCATGGCTCCTTCCTATAGAATCCTGGGACTTGTAGTTTGGTGAGGCATCAGCACTCAGTGTCAGAGAAGGTTAAAGACCTTTTAAAACTACAAATCCCAGGATTCCATAGGAAGGAGCCATGGAAAATAATCCAGTTTCAGAGTGGATTATTTGTGTTGTGTAATACAGCCACTAGTAATGAAATGTTCACTACAGACTTTAGTTTACTTCATATGTACCCATGAGGGCTTTATCAGGTAATATGAGGCCTCTCTAGCTGGCATATCCCAGACATAGAGAGAACAGACTCTCTATGGATGCCTGCAAAGCATTGAAGCAAATCAGAGAGAAAAGTATATCTGCCTTTGTTTGAGACTGTGCTCAGTTCAAGTGAGTGGAATGATGGAGAGAAAGGGTTAATTACTGGCAGCTCCACAATTGATCCAATCCTGATCATCCAGCAGAATTTACCCTCACACAAAAAGGCAGAATATACTAATAAAAAATAAAAGCATATAGTGACCTAGGCTTAGATCTCCAGTGAAGACCAAGGCACAGGAAGGCTTAAAGTTAGGAATATTAGTTTTGAAAGTTAATTTGATAATGTTAAATGTTAGAAACTTGGAAATGAATTCATTACCATTAACACTAGTAACTTAATAGTTTAGCTAAATTATCATTGATTAGCTTGTTATATAAATGTTAATTTAGGGACACACCACGGGATTTACAGAGAATGTCATAGAAGCTGTCACTGGTAACTCTATGGGCACATTTTGTTATTGGTTCCTTCAGAAGGGCTCTTTTTGTCTTTTTAAACTTGCCTGGGAGAATGTAGACTTGTGACTCCAACATCGTCATTTTTCTTTATTTTTTAATATCTTTTGCCTGATGAAGAGCCAGTAGAGCTTCAAAAGCTTGCATCATGTGTTTTGCACTTGGTTGACCAATAAAGGTATCACTTTATTGTGGATTTTGGATTTGCCTTTGCTCCATGGCTAACACAGCTATCCTTGAATGTTAGAATCTTAGATTTGAAGATACCTCATTTTGTGGCAACAAGGGGAATCCTAAACAAGAGGGAACTATGGACTATTTTCCCAAGAGAGTAAACTCTCTGAGGTTTCTACCTTCAACAAAGGTAAAACTTCTTTCATACTATAATTGGCTTCTTTTACCTATACAACACCCAAAAGTTGTTTCCACATGCAGCAGTACAGAAAATTCTTGAAAAATCCAATGATCTCTGCCTAACGAAGGGGCCCACGGCCTCAGAGAAACAGAGACATGCAGGATGCTAGAGAGGATGCCTCAACGCTGCAAAAGGATTTAAATTTTACTGTCCTTTGTCTCAATTCCACATGGCCAGGAAGTAGGAGTGGCCTCTGCCTGCATGAGATCCCTCGCCTGAACAACAACACAAGAAACATCTGAAGCAGCATGTAGACCTGTGACTCCAACATTGTTATTTTTCTTTATTTTTAAACATCTTTTGCCTGATGAAGAAGCCAGTAAAGCTTCAAAAGCTTGCATCATGTGTTTTGAAGTTTGGTTGACCAATAAAGGTATCACTTTTTTGTGGATTCTGGTTTGCTGCATGGCCAACACGGCTAGCCCGAATGTTCTCTTCAGTTCAGTTTGTCCATCATCTGCATCTCTCTTTTCATTCAATTCCCACCAACATGGACACTTCACTCTTCAAATACCTTGTTTGTTAAAGGTTAAGAAGATGTTTCACCTTATATGACATTGAGTCACCACAAGTGCTGCAAAAAGTAGACAACTACAAAGATCAGTCAATGAATCAAGGGTGGAGAATCCTTAATAAGAAATGCTTTGAGAGCCTTTGAGCATATGCAGAACATTTTACTGCACAACTGAAACACTATATACTTTATGTTTCCCCACCTCTATCCACAAAGAATAGCAGTAGAACACATGTTTTGCAAGCAGGAGCAAAATTCTGTTTGTGGCATCTTCAGTTTACAGTAGATGATTAACTATCTAACAAAACCACTATTATCTACACCCACCTTACCTTAACCGTATAATCAAAGGGGGTGGATGGATAAAAAGGAGGAGGAAGAGGGGGAAAAGTGGAATGGGATGGTTATGGAAAGAAAGATGAGGGTGGGAGAAGCCAAGAGAGAATGAAATGGGATGAGGGGGGGTGAAGAACTTTCCACTTAATTGTCAAAGTGCATAGCCTGCATGAACAACGGTGACATCAGAAATTGATTCATTGTAGCCAATCTCAAATAATATACTGTACAAGAATGTATATTATATAGCAATAATGGTAGAACAATATACAAAAGAAACAAGCCCAGAATACAATCAATAGAGGATGCAAAGGTTACTGAATACAAACACAGTATGCTCCCTAACACCACCAAACATTTTCCGTCGGTACATGCCCAATCCAGGGGGAAGGGACACACCTTTCAGGCCTAAAAGGTCTAACATTATGAAAGGGCCCTGACTGCTTGAGGCCTTTGGTCTCCAGACCATGACACTATCCCACCCTCTCCCATTCAATTTCAATATTTTTTCTTCTTCTTTACCATTCCTTGATTATTTTTTTCCTCTTCTGAAATGGCCTGCAGACAGTTCCTCCTTCTTTCTTTCATCCCCCCTTCTCTCCTCCAGATTAGCCTGCCTAACAACAGAGCCATGTGATGCATTTCATTCAGTCCTAATATTTCTTCTGAGGGAGCAGGCCTTCCTGTTTTACTGAATGTGACAGAGGGCAAGGCAGATGAATTCTAGCAACCCAATCCACTAAAGCATATATTTAAATGGGAGAATCTTTCTAATGAGTTGGGCAAAATCTCTAAGAAATCCAATGAAATTTCAGTTTAACAAGTTAAGTAATTAGTTATTTCCAATCTCTAGAAAGTAATGTCCAAGAATTAAATCAGGAGTGAAAACAAGAGAAAGAAGAAAGGTTATTTTGTACAATTGGCAGAAGACCAGAGAAGTATGAGAATAGGCATGTCAAGATTCCAGCAATGCAAGGAACACCATCTTGGCAGTGTACCATAAGAAAAACATTTGCTTGAAAATTTGGTGTGATCTCAATATAAATCCATTTCATCTCCTGATTAAAATGATCTGTCAGTTTTATGGTTTGATGACACATCAAATGGAAATAAGGATTGATTTATCCAGGTTGGCCTGAAGGGTCTCCTTAATGCTTGTTACAAAGGCCAACATTGCAAGTTTGATTCCAGAGGGCTCCAAGGTTCCCTCAGCCTTCCCTCCTTTCGTAGGTCGGGTCTGAAACATGGGTCACCTATCATCACCACTTACGACTCCTCGAACGCTTTCATCAACGCTGTATACGCACAATGCTAAATATACACTGGACTGACTATGTGACGAATGTTGCTGTCCTTGAGCAAGCAGGGATCACCAGCATTGAGGCCATGATACTGAGAACACAGCTGCACTGGGCAGGGCACGTTTCTAGGATGGAGGACCATCGCCTCCCAAAAAGAGTACTCTATGATGAACTCGCCACAGGACAGCGTAAGAGGGGCGCTCCAAAAAAGCGCTCCAAGGACTCCCTGAAACAACATCTCAGGCTCGGCCAAATTGATCACCAACAATGGTTCGCCCTGGCCTCACATCGGGAGGCATGGAGACGCACTCTCCACAATGCTGCAGCTTTATTTGAGAACTCACGCTGAACAAGTCTTAAAGAGAAATGACAACGCAGAAAGAACCACAAACTGGAAACATCACCCAAGGAGACCTTCTGCTGTGCTTTCTGCAACCGGACTTGTTTATCTTGGATTAGCCTTTTTAGATTTGCGAAGAAAAGCCAGAGAGAGAGAGAGAGAGAGAGAGAGAGAGAGAGAGAATGAGTACCTGGCTTGTGGGGGCAATTCGCTAACACACATTGGAAACTGCTTAATGCAGTGTAGATGTCTAAATTGCTATTGCTTAAAACAATTTGCAAGCCGCCTGATAGCCTTATGGCTGAAGAGTGGGGTATAAATAACTAATAATAAAAAAAAGGTTGAAGAATCATAGAACTGGAAGATACCAAAAGGACCATCTAGTCCAGCCCCCTGCCTTGCCCTGCCCTGGGGGTGGTGGTGTTAATACTTCCACTACTTTCCAGTGTCCCTTGGACAGGGACCAAATTTAGCCTTCAATTTGGAGGGCCGGCCCAGGAAGAAATCCCAGGAATCCACCTCAGGATGAAATCCCCCTACACATACAAACATATTTCCAAGGAAGTGGGGCTGGCAGTCATTCCAAATCCAACTTGAGACTTTTTGTTGTTTGGAAAATTGTAGGGTAAAAGCCTCTGGTCTGCCACCCCCCATTAAGCGCCAGTCCCTTAGCACTGAGAAGCTGCAACTATTCCATGTACAGTAGGACCCCTGTATCCATTGATTCAATTATCCACGGGTCACAAAACAGCACACCTACCATAGAGTCTATCCTCTCTAGCCATTTTCTAGGTCGTCCACGTCAACTCTATGGTATTTTAAACCAGAAGTCCCATTATTTTCAATGATGTTTGCTATTATCCACAGTTTTGGGGATCCACGCCCCCCCAACCAATCCCCAGTGGATACGGAGGTCCTACTGTATACAGATATATAACAGTGGTGCAACACATTAACGTTACCCTGACCGATATTATTTATTATTTATTTATTTGATTTATATTCCCCCAAAATGAGACCCAAAGCAGCTCACAACATATTTTTTTAAAAAAACCAATGAAAAATGACAGTTAAAAGTTAAAAACAATTAAAATCAGTACAATTTAAAATTAAATATAAAACACATAAAAAAGTTAAAACAATAAAAACGCATCCCAATAAAAAATGAATATAAATAATAAAAAGGCAATAAATACAAATAATAATAAAATAAATATTTTTTTTAAAAAAAACCAATGAAAAATGAGTTAAAAGTTAAAAACAATTAAAACCAGTACAATTTAAAATTAAATATAAAACATATAAAAAAGTTAAAACAATAAAAACGCATCCCAATAAAAATGAATATAAATAATAAAAAGGCAATAATAATAATAATAATAATAACCTACTCTGTAGGCTTTCACTTTCCTTTCCTCCCGCGCTTAAGCGAAACTTTCAGCTTCGCCTCTCCTCTGCGTTCGGAGGAGGAGGAGCCTCAGCGCTTCGCAGAAGCTCATTGGCTGCTGCTGCTGCGGCCGCCTCCTCTCCAACCTCCCTCGTTTGTCTCCCCTCCCGCGCTTTCTTTCCTCACTCTTCCCCCTCCCTTCCCTTCTCTCTCTCTCTCTCTTGCCTTCTCATCCCGGCTCTCGCTTCTGGTGACGTCGTCGGCGCATCGCGCGGCAACCGTGACGTCAAGCGGGCGCCGGCGATGACGACCCAGGCCAGTTAGCGAGCGGAGGGAGGGAAGAGGGGAAAAAATGGCGGACCAAATCCCCCTCCACCCGGTCCCGCGCAGCACTCAACGGAGGGCGGCTTATTATACTCACGCCTCAGCCGCGCAGAGGCACAACAGGTACGGAGGGGACGGGGAAACCGAGAGGAAAAGGGCCGAGGGCCACGGGCATGGCGGCCCCAGAGGGCGTCGCTGTGGGGCAACGTCCAGTTGAGCGGGGCCAGGGGCGGCTCCCTGTTCCCCTCCAGGGTCTGAGGTACTTCGCCCTTCTCCCCGGGGCCTCGTTCCCTGGGGCTAGGCCTTGCCTTGGATGGAGGTCGGCAGGATGGACACGTCCATGGTTGTGATGATAGCGCCCCTCTCACAGCAGCAGCAGCAGCAGCAGCAGCAGCAGCAGCAATCGCCCATCTTTGGCTAAGTTTTAGGCTCTCAAGTCCTTCTCTGCTCTTCGCCCTGTGTTGCCAAGAACCAGACGTTTAAGTCCAGGACCAGCTGACATACCTGCTAAGAGTTCAGCTCTAAACCGGTTACAGCAGTGGCCAGGACCGGTTTAAGGACTTTTGGGGCCCCTTGTAATGCTTTATTTTGGGGGCCCCATATGTTTATCTCAGGTCAATGTAACCTAACTCAACCTAAGTTATTCACAGTACAGGATATTCAGATTGTTACTAATAATGTTTTTGCAGGAGGAGGGTTACTACGGGACCCCCACAATGATGGGGGCCCCTGCGGATGCTGCGGATGCTGGTGCCTTAAACCAGCCCTGAACTTATTCACAGTACAGGATATTCAGATTATTACTAATAATGTTTTTGCATGATGAGAGTTACTACCCCCCCCCACAATGATGGGGGCCCCTGCGGATGTTGACGCTGCTGGTGTGGCTCTTAACCTTTTCTTTACCAGGGACCCCCTTTAAACATCTTTTGCTGCTGCAGACCCCCAAGTGACAACTCAAGTTTTAAAACCCTAACAACAACAACAGCAATTTAAAAAATACAATTACACCATCCACTAACACTTCCCTCAAAGACACTGGAGGGGGGGGGAAGACTTTTCTTCTGCTTCTTCATGCAAATTTGTGATTGGAGTGGACTGAATGGCAATGCACAGGCCAAGCCAGCTGGTCTTTGCCTTCATATGGGCTGAGCAGCCTTCAAGTGTTTGTGGAGCTTCTGTGAGGACATTGAGGACCCCTGGGCATTCACAGACCACAGGTTAAGAAACACTAGATTACAGGTTTTTTTTAAAAAAATACAGTCCTATTGAGTGTCCTCCTTGCCACTGAGAACTTGCCTTTTAGGAGTAAGGGGAAGGAATTGTGGTGCAATGTATCACTTCTAGAAAAGGGAGTCTTCTGGGTGCTTTCATTTTAAAAGGAACTATGGGGGAGACCAAAACGTTGACAGTAATCCCTGCACTGTAGCATCTCAAGGGAATGGAGGGGGGGGGGGAAGAAGAGAGGCAGTCTAAAATTCTGGTCAGTGTGCTGGTAAAGACCTTTAAAGCCCTCAAATGCTTGGGATCTAAATGCTTGAAGGATTGAAGGAGATTTTATGTGGTTGACTGAGGTCTGAGGTCTGGTGGAGGAGGCACCTTCTCTTTTTCATGCCTGTAAGAGCAATACACTTCATGAGGACATGAAAGAAGGCCTTCTCCGCTGTGTTGGTGAGGTAGTAGAACAACCTAGAGTAGAGACCTTGATTGGCAATGATGCTAGCTTCATTCTGGCACCAATTTAAAACATGGATTTTTTTAAATTAAAGCCTGTGGAGTTTTAATGATTTTTATCCAAATCTATACATGTAGATGATTTTTTAAAACTTTTATATAATTAAATTGTATAATAGACTCTTGGATTGTTTAAATTATTTAGTTTTTAAATTGTTTAAACTGATTTTATTGTGCACTGCCTTGTAATCTGATGATATAGGGCAAGATATAAATATTTCACAGAATGCCTGCGTCACATAGTGGTTTGAGTGTTGGCCTATGATTCTGGAAGACCAGGGTTTAACTCCCCATTCAGCCATGAAAACCAACTGGGTGACTTTGGCTAAATCACACCCTCTCATCCTTAAAGGAAGGCAATGCAAACCTCCTCTGGAAAAAATCTTGCCAAGAAAACCCTATTGTAGGGTTGCCGCAAGTTGGAATTTACTTAAAGGCACATAACAATAAATATTTCAATAAAACAATAAATAAAAGTGTTAGGGTTCAAACCATTTGAATTCTTCTTCATGTTATTATTTACTTAAAAGTAGACAACTTCAGCAGGACTTGTTAACGTGGAGCCACTGTAGGATAATGCCTATTTTAGCCTCATAATGCTAGTGCTGAGAATAGAATATTAGTCAATTGTTAAAGAGACTTTTGAGACCTTACTAATATTCTACCTATATTCATGGTTTGGATACTCTTGGAAAACATAGGTTCAGGCAAACTGATTTCTGGAGAGCTTAATTGGCTTTGTGAGCATCATAACTGCTCATGTGTAAAGTGTTTGCTCCAGAATACACACCAACTATTCCCCCTCGTGACTATGCATTACATAGGAAGAGTGATAATAAGCAAACCATCTTTCGGTGAAGATTGTCTACCATTACACATCCTCAGTGAGGATCTTCTCAGTGAAGATCTCTGATAACCTTCCAAGGTTCCCTGAAACTTGATTGAAAATTTAATAAACTATGCTATTGTTCTTAAGTAAGCATTGGCTTTCTGAGATAAGAGTTATTGCATAACTAACAGAGGGCCAACACTTGGCTGGTTGCACAAGAGTTCCTCCTGAGAATTGCTGATTGCCCCACATAGTACAGGCACAAGTTGAACTCAGTGGGGCAGAGTGCCCTCACTCCTCGTCTTTTAACTTATATCCCATCTTTCCCTCCCCCCCCAGTTTGTGACACAAGGACAGCATACAATAGTTAAAACAAACATAGCTAAAAATTCACAGTATGTAAAAGTTAAAATGTGATTATCTATCACAAAAATAAAAACTTGTTAAAACCATAAACCATTAAAAAGAAAACAGCAAACAGATAATCCAGCTCATTGTGCAAGGCAAGGAGGCCCTTTCCCCTTGAGCAGTCAGTCTTCCAAGGCCTATCAAACAAGGAAGTCTCTGCCTGCCTGCAGAAAAATAATAAGATGCCAGTTCATAGCCTCTCTGAGAAGGGAGTTCTAGAGCCTTGGAGGAGTCCCTGCGAAGGGCTTCCCTGAAAGATCTCAAAATCCAGGCAGGTTTGTAGGGGAGAATATAGTCCTTCAAATAACACTCAAATAATATTAGATTGATATATTGTACTAACTTTAATCCTATGTTAGCACAAACAATCTTGTTATAGCTGTTTATGTTCTGGTAATTTGTATGTGGCCTTCCTTTGAAAATGTCCCAAAAACATAGCTGGTTCAAAAGAGCACAGCAATATCATTGGTATGATATATCAGGCCACTTGCTTTAATACCAGCACTTGCTTGCTCTATGTTTCTGGGTCCGTTTAAAAGTGACTGTTTGGACTGTTAAAGGCCCAAATAATTTGGGAATGGGCAACTTGCAGGATTACCTCTTCCCAGATACTCCTATTTAGACCTTAACATAATTTTAAATTATGTAAATTATATTTAAATTATATTTAAATTATAAATATATAAATAAATACATCTTTTGTGGTGCCTTCTCTGTGTATCCTCTGTGTATCTTCAACTCCAAGCTGTCTTGGATGAAACCGATTACCTAGACCCATTTCAAACTGGCTTCAGGACAGGCTTTGGGGTTGAGACTGCCATGGTTGCTTTGACCGACGATCTGCGTCTGAGCATTGACAGGGGTAATGTGATCCTGTTGGTGCTCCTAGACCTCTCAGCGGCCTTTGATACGATAGATCACAGCATTCTTCTGGATCGCCTGGGGGAGTTAGGCATCGAAGGCACTGCTTTGCAGTGGTTCCGGTCCTTCCTCTCAGGCAGGACCCAGAGAGTGCTGCTCGGGGACAGTAGCTCCAGTAAAAGGGAGCTCACCTGTGGAGTACCACAGGGTGCTATTCTGTCCCCGATGTTATTTAACATCTATATGAAGCCGCTGGGTAAGATTATTCGGAGTTATGGAGCTGGGTGTTATCAGTACGCTGATGACACTCAGATCTATTTCTCCGTATCTCGTTCGTCGGCCTTGAATTCTGACGGCATCTCTTCTCTCAATGAATGTCTTCGGGCAGTAATGGGCTGGATGAGGAAAAACAGATTGAGACTGAATCCTGACAAGACGGAGGTGCTCACGGTAGCGGCCCCGAAACCAAGAATCGAGTTGCAATCTCCAGTCCTGGATGGGGTCACACTCTCCTCCAGTGACTGTGTTCGCAGTCTAGGGGTGCTCCTTGACTCGTCGCTCCTGATGACAAATCAGGTAAATGCGACAGTCAGGAGCGCTTGTTATCAGCTTCGGCTGATACGCCAGCTGCGCCCTTTTCTGGAAGTAAGGGATCTTGAGACCATTGTGCACGCGCTGGTAACCTCACGTCTGGATTTCTGTAATGCTCTCTACATGGGGCTACCCTTGTGCCTAGTTCGGAAATTACAGCTGGTACAAAATATGGCAGCCAGGCTAGTTTCTGGAACATCTAGGAGGGACCACATTACTCCGGTTCTGAGGTCCCTCCACTGGCTGCCTATCAGCTTCCGGGCCCAGTACAAGGTGTTGGTTATCACCTTTAAAGCCCTAAATGGCTTGGGCCCAAGCTATCTCAGGGACCGCCTTCTCCCTTATAATCCTCCCCGCGCTCTCCGGTCCTCTGGGAGGAATTTGTTGCAGTCACAAAGACCTAGGCTGGCGACTACCTCCCAGAGGGCTTTCTCGGCTGTCGCCCCCAAATTGTGGAACGGCCTGCCCGACGAGATCCGCCTATTGACATCATTAGACAGCTTTAAAAAGGCTGTCAAGACGGTTCTCTTCGGGCAGGCTTTTCCGGCTTTTCCGGAATAGCTAACCCCGGCCTCAGGAACCCCCTCTGGAGGTTCCTTTTGGATCTCCTAACAGATGCTGCCTGCTTAAAAGGATATTTAACATATTGTATCACATATTGATTTTAACTTGTATTGATTTTAACTTGCATTAATTTAATAATGTTTTAAGGGGAGGGAGGGATTTTGGGTTGTTTTATACTGTCTACCATTTTATCATTGTAAGCCGCCCCGATTGCTTGCAGAGGGGCGGGATATAAATAAATTTTATTATTATTATTATTATTATTATTATTATCCATGCCAAACATTTTATGTCTGGGGTATGAAAACAGGTTTTTTTTAGTGGTGACATCCTGGTTGTCTGGCATCATCATCATCATCACAACTTTACAGTGGTTTGATTTTTAGATTCCTTTGGTATTTTTGGAATCTAAATATCCTTCATGTTTTTGGCGCTGCTTTGAGCTTTAGTTATTGATTTTTATCTTTCATTGCTTATTTTATTTGGTATTGGATTGTATTTAGTGGCATTATTTTTATATTTAATTGTTTTAACTTTCATTGTATGATGCCTGTCAAGCTTGTGTTATTGGGTAAGATTAAAAACCAGACTAAATAAATAAATGTAAACCAAAGTTAGAATATTTTGTTCATTTTCATGATGACATCTTAAAGGTAGCTGTAAAATATTTGAGCTTATAAATTAATGTGTTGGTTAATTAACATTCTGTATTGCTAGGATTGCTGATGACAGGAGTTTATGCAGACCTCTCATTAGTAGGGTCTCCATAACTCAAAGTTGACTTGATAACAGATAACAATAACAAATTGTCACAATATGGAACTTTGTTCAAGCTTGACCAAAAGACTGAAAGTTTTGGGGTTTTAAATGAATCTTAACAATGCCAGGTCATTCTTACCTACTGAGTACAAATCCCATTTTATAACTCTCTCTATAAACAAATAGTTTCGATGTAATCACCGTGTAAAAAGGGTGGGGAAGAGGGACCCAGAAAATAAGGTTGTTTTTTATTTTATTTTTCATATCAGTGTATCTGTTTGTCTTAAGCAGAAAACTTTCAAAAGTTTTTGTTTGGAAAGCTCATTTTTTTTAAAAAAAGAAATTGTTCTTCAGAGTTTTGTCTTAGTATTGTTTATCTAATCTATTCTCAAATAAGGTTTTTTGATACAGGTTCAGGACTTATATGTGTGACTCATGCTCATGTTTACTGCCTGGCCTTTTTGTTATCTCCCTGCACCTCTAAAATATCTTTATGTTTTTGTATCTTGGTCTGATAACAGTGTGCCTAAACCTTAGACAAAAATAGTAAGCATTCTCTAGTTTCATATACTTAAGCTTTGTCAATGTCTTTGTATTAATATATCAGTCAATTCTCATGGTAGCTTTATTTTAAGATCAAGCTAGAGATAGTGTCTTGTTTTTCCCAGTGCTGTCAACACACACACACACACACACAGTAAAATGAGATATATCAGTATACTATTTCAGTCAATCCATTTGCCCAGTCCTATGAGATGGGATTATAGCATGTCATTCCTGTTAAGTAAGTCATGCTCAAATAAAGGGCATGTTTTTAATATTAAAAACATTGGTTTTTAATATTAATGATAATATAGTAGCTACAAAGTTTAGTGATAAAACTAAAAAATGATTAATGTAATTAAAAAATTGACAAACCGAGGGTTTCCACACAGTTTTCATCTATGTCACCCAGTTCATACTGTTTGTAGCCTTCAGTGGTATTCACTTTATAGAGTTTCTGGCAGAGTTCTATCATAGTTACACAACCTCCTATTTGCTGTACATGTTCTGCTCATATAGTTATGTGTTGAAAATGTTAAGAAAAATGTAAAGATTAGCACTCATCCATGAAAGCAATATACTCTGACCCTAAACGTTTAACATCCTATCCTTGATTATGCTACTGCAATGATTTTGCTTATGATGGATTCATTGCCATCTAAATTTCTATATATGCTACAGTGACCAGTATTCATTGGTGTACTTTGGTGTCCAATATAAGTGGAATCAGGGTTACCACAAGTGCCATCCAGTTCAACTCCCTGCCATGCAGGAATACACAATCAAAGCATTCCTGACAGATGGCCATCCAGCCTCCAAAGGAGACTCCACCCACTCCAAGGCAGCATATTCCACTGTCAAACAGCTCTTACTGTCAGGAAGTTCCTCCTGATGTTTAGGTGGAATCTCTTTTGCTGTCATTTGAATCCATTGCTCTGTGTCCTAGTCTTTGAAGCAGCAGATAACAAGTTTGCTCCATCCTCAATATGATGTCCCTTCAAATATTTAAACAAGGCTATCATGTCCCCTCTTAACCTTCTCTTCCCCAGGCTAAACATACCCAGCTCCCTAAGCCACTCCCCATAGGGCATGGATTCCAGACCTCCCACCATTTTGGTCACCCTACTCTGGTCACGTTCCAGCGTGTCCATACCCTTCTTGAATTGTGGTGTCCAGAACTGGACACAGTATTCCAGGTGAGGTCTGACTAAAGCAGAATAGAGTGGTACTGTTACTTCTCTTGATCTAGACATTATATTCCTATTGATGCAGCCTAGAATTGCATTGGCTTTTTTAGCTGCGATATCACACTGCTGACTCATGTTCAGCTTGTGGTTTACTAAGACTCCTAGATCCCTCTCAAGATTTCTGCCTAGCATGATCTAACTATATCAGGAAAAATGTCAGAGTAGAAGGTTCACTACAAATTGGAGCGTGTCCAGAGGAGGGCGACTAAAATGGTGAAAGGTCTGGAAACCATGCCTTATGAGGAGAGACTTAGGGAGCTGGGTATGTTTAGCCTGGGAAAAAGACAGTTAAGAGGCGATATGATAGCCCTGTTTAAGTATTTGAAGGGGTGTCACGTTGAGGATGGAGCAAGCTTGTTTTCTGCTGCTCCAGAGACTGGAACACGGAGCAATGGATGCAAGCTCCAGGAACAGAGATTCCACCTCAACATGAGGAGGAACTTTTTGACAGTAAGCTGTTTGGCAGTGGAACACGCTCCCTCGGAGCGTGGTGGGGTCTCCTTCCTTGGAGGTCTTTAAACAGAGGCTGGATGGCCATCTGTCGGGGATGCTTTGATCGTGATTTCCTGCATGGCAGGGGGTTGGACTGGATGGCCCTTGTGGTCTCTTCCAACTCTGCAATTCTATGATTCTATGAAATTTGGCTGAATACAGTATGAATACTTGAATGTGGAATGGGGCTGCCTTTATTTAGTTGCCTTTTCTATTGAATCCACAAACTGGCATCTGCCTTTCAGAGTTCCTTTCAAAGTTGCTGCTGAAAAGCATTAACTATACTCAAATTGCTTAGGCATGTTATCACCACTCCTGAATCTTTAGCGTTGAAGCTTGCAAAAATTCAAGCAAAGAAATTAATGACCAACTGATAGCTCCATGCAGGAAAATAGTAAGTTTGTTTGGGAGAGAATGACTCCTTGATTTCTAATTTACCTAGGAATTGCTTAGGCCAGTCCCTATAGTATTTTATTCCATAGTTTCAAAGAAGCAAAGAAGAAAATATAACTTGGAAAAGGCTATCACTATAAAGAAGGGAGAAGTGAACACAAAGTGAAGCATATTATTCAGTGTATAGGTGTCAGAAATTCTATGATGATTTGGGTGATGACTTCTTTGTAAAGCACAAATAAATAAGAGACTTGTGTATTTGTGATTGCTCAGGGAGTGAGTGGTAAGCTGTGATTCTACATTTGACTGTTGCTCTGAACCTCTTGGTAGAAAATTGGTGTTTAAATTTAAAAATAACTCCTTGAATAGTGTATTGCAGCTGCTTTTTGTTGTTGCTCATGTAGTTTGTGTTTTGATAATGTGAAAAAAGAACTTTCAAAATGTAGGTATGATTTGAGCAACAGACAATACAATGCAACTTAAACTTAATGCACTCACTTGGTTACTCATTCCTTTTAAAAGCCATCAAAGTTTGAATAGAACACAGTATAATTTTCACAGCAGATCTTATGTAGAAGTTAATTTTGAAGTATAATTTCTTTTCCTTTCTCTTAATGTGTTTTGTTCAGAAGTTGTTTAATATTAATGTTGTTCACGTTTAGGAAGCCATTTTCCCCAGATACCTGTCTTATTTCTGATTTGGTATCAGTAGTGCTGTATTTTGCATTCTTACTCATCTATTCAGGTTACTTTCAGAGCTTCTTTATTTTATAAAAAGTTTCTGGCACTTAATTAGTTTGTCACTCGTGAAAAAAACAGCTTCACTGACAATTAAATGTGCACAACACTAGATTACAAAGAAATTGAGATTTCCCCCTATGAAAAATCCATTATTCATCAGTTTTTGAATACTGTGGTAAATTTTTTAACACAATAGGAAAATTGCTTTTTGAAGAGGAATAAATTGCTTGCCAGTTCAAAGGCTGGTTTTTGAAGTCAAGTTACTAAATGTGATTCTTATTTGTTATCACTGTATCTGGTGTACTTGGATAGTTAACTGGTAGATTTAATTTTGCGGGGAGAAGATACAGCATATTTTAATAACAGGTATGCATGGTTTTCATTCTACAACTGCTCACATGATTACAAAAAAAATTCTGAACTTTATTGATTAATATGAAGATGTAGTCTTTGGCAAAGCAAAACACTGGGTTGTTTCCAGTGTTATGTGATTGTAAAAAGTCCAGAGGTGGTATTCTGCTAACAACAATTAAGTCCAGCAACACCTAACTGAAGTGGAATCAAAATGTTGGATTTAGGAAAGGATGGAAATGGGGTATCTGCAACTGTCAAAAGCCTTATACCCACAGAATGATGCTGCTAGTTACAACCCAGTGAGCACACTATGTTCTGTTATTTGAAGGACACTTGCCAACAGAAGCGAATTCAGCAGAAGAAATATTAAAGTTGTTACAAATTAGTGCAAAACAAAATTCTCCTGTGTAAGTGAGGATAATCCACAAATACAGTATAAATAAAAGAATTAAGCAATAGTTATTTTGCTTTTTCAGGATTTACTTGCATCTGAATAGTGCTGCCATGTATTGTAAAAATTCCCATGAAAGGCATATTAAACGTGTACGTATGTCACACTTTCTGTAAATCTTGTTACTAGGTTGTTTTGTATGGTTTTAGTTTTGGGTTTTGAGTAAATTTTCTCTAGTTGAAAATGTTCAGTGTGCCTTGGAAACTCTTCCTAATATGTGTTTAAATATGCTCTAGAATGTTCCAAATTATACCTTATAATAAAATACTCTAAATTATCCCCACATTATAACTAATATTACTGTTGTCTGGTACTTGGATTAAATCCAGTACATAATTGTGCTAATAGGCTCAACTTTTTCTCATAGAAAGTGTTTCTGCCCAATCTTCAAGAATCCTGTTTTGCTTTTCAATGCTCTCTAGGAGATTGTGAGGGGGTGTATTTTTAACCGTTTTTGTAACATGTGAGGCACTCTGAAGGCTGTGATGGGCAGGAGGGAGCAGGGTAATTCGCTTCCACCAACCTGCAGCCACCAGTGTGCCACTGAATGAAATCTTTTTGTATTTATTCTTAATGCTCTTATTTGTTTAATGTCAACAGGTACCAGGTAGAAGATGAGTCCTCTCATATGGATGAAATGCCATTGATGATGTCAGAGGAAGGCTTTGAAAATGATGAAAGTGATTACCACACTTTACCAAGAGCCAGAATTTCTCAGAGAAGAAGAGGTTTTGAATGGTTTGTCTGCGGTGGCTGGAAATTTCTTTGTACCAGGTTTGTCACTGGGTCTATTGTCTGAGGTTTTGTTGCTGTTTTACATGATAGATTTATTTCATTGTTGAGGTTAAGTAAATGCAACAAGGGAAGAACCCACTGCAGGTACATTGCCTAGGCCCCTGCAAACCTGGAGCCAGTATTGACTAATTGATTCCTTGTTCATGGGTGGGGATTAAGAAATAAAGATAATATTTTGCTTTTATTATTTTCTTTGTCACGCCACCACCATAGCCGAGCATTCCCAAATCCTGTCTTCCAATTTAGCCCTCATTTCATCCCTGAAACACTCATTGGAGGGAAGAGGGATTGGGACTCACTGTGCCAAGGGATTATTACTTTTTGAAGCCAGATCTTATTAATTTCTCCATTCATTTACTTCAGTGAGAGAGGAGGGCTTTGTCTCCCTGAAGCCTCATTAGAATTGTGTTGACTTGATGACAGTGCAGCAAGGTGCGTGCTATTTCTGAGCCTTTCTCTGTGTTACTTAGGGCATGTGTTAGCCTTGCTTATGGGAAAAGGGGGATTTGAAGTGTGCTGTCTCTGGGATCCAGCCTTCCACCCTTTGGAGGAGATGGAAGACTTAAATTTCCTTATTGTCCTGAGCTTATTGCTGAGGGGAGTGTTTGTGATGTTTTGTATTGGCTTAGCTGGCACAACCTCCTTGGGACTGTCAGGGATGTACCTTGGCATCGGGGGAAGTGCACATTGCCAGTGATATTCACGTTATCTGTGAGTAAAAAGGATAAAGATTTTAAGGCAGTATATATCTTACAGAAGTGTGTATGTGTTAAAAATGTGCATGCACGTGCTTCTCTTTGATCATATATGAGATGCCAATGTACCTTTATCATGTGTAGCTTGTGACCAAACATGATGAAAAAATAAACACACATTGGGTAGAAGTGGGTGTATTCTGTGTTTTTAATGTATATGTTTTAATGTATATCTTGTTGAAATGCATAAATATAGGATGGGAGAGACCTGGCTGAATGAGACTACATGCGAAAGGGATCTAGGAATCCTAGTAGACCACAAGTTGAACATGAGCCAACAGTGTGATGCGGCAGCTAAAAAGGCCAATGCGATTTTGGGCTGTATCAATAGAAGTATAGTGTCTAGATCAAGGGAAGTAATAGTGCCACTCTATTCTGCCTTGGTCAGACCTCACTTAGAATACTGTGTCCAGTTCTGGGCACCACAATTCAAAAAGGATATTGACAAATTGGAGCGTGTCCAGAGAAGGGCAACTAAAATGGTGAAAGGTCTGGAAACGCTGCCTTATGAAGAGAGACTTAGGGAGCTGGGTATGTTTAGCTTGGAAAAAAGATGGTTAAGAGGCGATATGATAGCCCTGTTTAAGTATTTGAAGGGATGTCACGCTGAGGATGGAGCAGGCTTGTTTTCTGCTGCTCCAGAGACTGGAACACGGAGCAATGGGTGCAAGCTCCAGGAACAGAGATTCCACCTCAACATGAGGAGGAACTTTTTGACAGTAAGAGCTGTTCGGCAGTGGAACACACTCCCTCGGAGCGTGGTGGGGTCTCCTTCCTTGGAGGTCTTTAAACAGAGGCTGGATTGCCATCTGTCGGGGATGCTTTGATCAAGATTTCCTGCGTGGCAGGGGGGTTGGACTGGATGGCCCTCGTGGTCTCTTCCAACTCTGCAATTCTATGATTCTATGATTCTATGAAGTGACATATGAAGCAGCCTTCCATCCAGGCCAATTTTATCTGCCTAAGACTTAAATTACTGACTGCAGTTAAGAGATTAAGACTGTGTTATGGACTCACATGCCTCCTCTCTGCACTTTTCTTGGGTGTATATGTATGTTCCTATAGTGAAAATGGGAAAAACTTTTGAGTTAAATACTGAATCTTTAGTAAAATATTCCAAATATTAAATGCATGGGTTTCTAGTTTTAAGACTAGATAAGATTTAGGGTATATTTTCTGGTCTAAGTTTGAAGAACAAAGTTTGAACAAGTTGTCTAGTTCCATTCTTTGGTGACGCTTATTTATCATAATCCTCAGTAGCTTTTTATGTACAGTACTTGCTTTATACTGACTATTTTGTATTAATTCACTTAAAACAGTCTTCCAAAAAGTCTCCATGTCTTGTATGTTTTAGCCCTACAGATTTTCATTAGTTTAGGGATTAGAACAGGCAAAAAATCCATTTGCAGGCCTCATTCCTGACTTATTTTTTATGACCTGGAAAGAGAGATGGCTGTACCCTTTCACTGATGTTCCTGAGAGCCTTAACACTAATTCACTAACTGTGGGTAATATCTTGAGTTGATTGATGTTGGTGAAAGGGGAAACGTAAATTCATTAACTGATGATAAGTTAACATTTCAGCTTTAAAGGTTAAAAAGTACATGTAACTGATGACTCTAGAGTGAATACAAGTTAGAATTATCTCCTGGTACTCTGCTGTCATTTATAAACCTCTTGTGTTGAACTCTCATGCTTGACTTCAGCAGAGTCTCTCGAGTAAAATTACTCTTGCACTGTCAGGAGCCCTCTTATTTTTGGTTTTCAGGTAATATTCTTTTCACAATAAAAAGTAGTTAGTAGTATGCTAAAGAGTTGTACTGTTATTACTGCACAATGTGTGTCTGGCTCCAATGTCCATACACAGAATTGCAGCCAGATGCATTAGGGCTTTTTTTTTTTTTTTTTTGCGGGGGGAGTGCTATTACATGTTTTGCATGTACTTGCACAAATTCTGTTAACCTTTACCTTGTTTTTTTGAAGAAAAAGACTATAAAGAAGTATTTAATGAAAAGACTGAGTGAACGTCAAGGATATCACAGTGCATTTTTTAAAGTACAAGGATTCCTTGTTATCCTCCAGAATGTTAGAATTGCTTAGAGGTACAGATGTAAAATTTCCAGAAATGTTGAAGCCTTAGAGAAAACTGTTCTTTCCAGGGATTTTTTTTTTTTTTTTTTGGGGTGGTGGTGGTTGGGAATGAAACTTTTTGGAAAAATGCAATATTAGCTCTCTTTACATTTAAAGTTACTTTTATGTAGTAGGAGCATAAACTGCATTATATATAGTTGCTGTTGTGTGTCTTCAAGTCATTTCCAACTTATGGAAACACTAAGATGAACCTATCACCGAGTTTTGTTGGCAAGACTTGTTCAGAGGGGACCTTGCCTTTGTCTTCCTCTAAGGATGATGGAGCATAACTTGCCCAAGGGCACTCAGTGGGTTTCCATGGCTGAGTGGTGATTCAAACCTTGGTCTCCAGAGTTGTAGTCCAGCACTCAAACCACTGCACCACACTGGTTCTATTATATATGCATGTACACACACACACACTTTAATGTATAAGCAGGGGAGCTTCTTATTGATATGTTTTATCATTTTAAACTTTTGTATGTTTTTAAAAAGCGTTTATACTTTTTATGTGGTAATTTTAATTGCTTTTAAATTTTATTGTGAAGGTTTTTTAATTGATGTCTCATAGCCGCCTTGGACCCCACTCTGGTAGAAACGTGGCATGCAAATGAAATAAATAAATAATTTTTTGCCAATATACAAGGAGCCAGCAGCCTCCCCCCTCTAAAAACAGAAGCAGCCATCAACATTAGTAAAATAAATAAAATTGTTTCCTCTAATCCTTCATTGTGCCAAAAGAACTGAGAAACCATGACCAGGATTTGCAGTAAAGTCAGATACTGTACATAACCTTAAATGAAAGTCTACGTGCTACATAGTTTTTAGAAATAATGTGGCAGGAGTAAATATATGAACATGTTGTCTTAAATATTATATTTCTCGTTCTAAATGAAAATATTCCATAATTAATTTTTAAAAATTCTTCTGGAAAAACAACGAGCCCTGGTGGTGCAGTGGTTAAATGCCAGTACTGCAAACCACAGGGTTATGAGTTCGATCTCAGAGGGCTCCAAGGTTGACTCAGCCTTCCAGTCTCGTAGGTTGGTAAAATGAGTACTTAGCTTGTTGGGGCAATTAGCTAAAAAACTGTAAATCACTTAAGGAGTGCTTTTGCATTGATAAGCGGTATATAAATATCAATGCTATTGCTGTAAAACAAGGGGGATATTTCCTGAAATGTTCCAGTTCTTTTCTGGGCCTTGATATCTTTGTAGAAATAGATGCATTTATTTCTTCTTGTACTGTTAGAGCTCTGGCCAATGCATAACACATTAAAAATTAAAATTGTATAGATAAACATCTGGTTTATAGTGGTGGTGGGCTAACATTTAGAATGGAATCATTGACAGAATAGAGTTAAACAAAATTTAGTTAAAGTTGTGCAATACAAATTCCATTCTGAACAACAAATGACTGGAATGATCAGAAGTGGAATACACTGTCTCAGGGTGTGGTGGAGTCTCCTTCTTTGGAGGTTTTTAAGCAGAGGCTGGATGGCTATCTGCCAGGAATGATTTGATTGTGTATTCCTACATGGCAGGGGGTTCAACTGGATGGCCCTTGTGGTCTCTTCCAACTCCATGATTCTGTGATTCCAAACATACTCAAATCATCAGAGCTCTAGAGGGAGTACCATAGAAAAGAAGAGGGATTCTTTGACACATGTTTAATATTGACCCCTTTTTCTTATGCAGTGCCACATTTTCATCTTTGACATGTAGGCGAGACAGAGCCTAACTGTACACTTGCTCAGAGTCTGGCAGTAGTAATTTAAAGCACATAGAGTGGACCCTTGATACCCATGGGTTCAGTATCTACAGATTAAAATGATTTTTTTAAAACCTCAGGGAGTGTTTTATTTAAAGCCAGGAATGTATGGACTTCTACTTATTAAATACAGAAATCAACATGGAACTAGAAAAGCATCAACTCCAGAAGTTCTAACCAGGAAATCTGGAAACTTGTCTTAAATGCAGCCTCTGCAAAGGGGACAATAAACCAATTTTTTTATCCACTTGAAGTATTAACAATGATCCTCTGCTGTCTTAAGCAATGGGCAAAATAATCCAGAAAGATACTCAGGTAGCTGTTTGGGTGTGGGGAGGAAAGGTTCAGACAACAAAGGCAACAACAGTTGACTAGTAAGGGGGGAAAGGAGCACATCTGGACAGAACAATTAAATCAAACAAGAACAACCCAGGTCCCTGTTATAGTGATGTTGCAGATCTTTATAACTATTTCAACAGTTATTGTGCACAGATCTAAAATATGGCAAACTTACTGTAATATATTTGGCTGTCATCCTCCATGAGCCTGATGAAGCTATAGAGTCCAAGGAGGAGGAGGACATGGCAGGGAATGGCCCTAGGGACCCTGGCACAGGTTTATCTACACCTGTGCCAGCAGGGAACCCTGCCAACTTAGAGGCTTGAGCAGAGGAAGAGCCTGGTCCAAGTGGGCCCATTCAGATAGGGATGACGAAGAGAGGGACTTACCTCCACCATCGTATACCCAGCAGCGAGTTCAAAAGGAAGCTCAAAGGAAGTCTGTGAGACTATGAGAAAAACCTGCTCATTAAGAAACACCTGACAAAACCTTAATTGCTTTATATATGCTGGGAGAGGCGATGGAGGCTTTGTCAGAGATCAACTGATCTTCCTGATGAAAGCTTCCTGCTGACTTTGGTGCCTGGATTCCAGTTATCTTGACTTCTGTTACCTTGACTCGTGCTTAGACCTTGGACTGTCCTTGACTACTCTGCTGCCTGCTCCTGTTGACCCTCGGACTGCTTTGGACTACGCTGACTGATTGCCGTAAGCCTCTTGAGTTTGTGGATTGTGTTACTGAACTAAATCTTTGACTGTCCTTGCATTCCTGTGAGCTAATTAACAGTTGGCTCCCTTCCCAGACTAGTGCTGTTTATACTTTGCTGGTACCTAGTTGCTTTCTGGACATTGGCTGCTTCACAGATGCTACCATAGAACAGTGATTCCTACAATGCATTTTGTTTCCAGAGTCATTGCACTTGTTAATGTAATATATTCCCATTCCTTAGCGGATACAGAGTTAGAAATATATACAGTGGGCCCTCAGTATCTGCAGGGGTTCACTCTAGGGTACTCTGCAGATACCAAGAAACGTGGATGCTCAAGTCAGTACAGGTATTTAACATTTAAAATTACTGTACCAGCAATCGACTGCAGCCAGGGTGAGAGGTGGTCCCAGGGCAGTAGTGGCAGCTGGCATGCAGGAAGCATGAAGAATGTGCACTTGGCCCTTGGAGATTGCCACCACCACCACCCCCCCCCCGCTTTGCTGATGGAAGTCATTTACAGCAAGGAGTTAGCAGGGTAGACAGAAGCGGCAAACTCCTGTGCCAATGTTATTGATATAGCTCATGTAAGAAAAATCCAGCGGAATACAAAAATATCTTGTAATATTGCCTGGACTATCCTGGGTCCATCTGTTTTGAAAATAAATTTTCTATGAACATTTGTTTTCCTCTGCCGCAGTAAAGGCTGAAAAAGTCAGGTAATGCTATAGGATTTTCTTCCAGCCTGTTTTTACTTGATATGGTTTGTGCAATATAGATTAGTTAGTGATGTATGGGAACCATAGTGTATTGGTTATGAGCAGTGCTCTGGTGCACATGGCCCAGTTACACATATTTGTTACAGGAGTGGCTAAACAAAGGAGAGCTTTTTTTTAGTTTAGACATTCTCTTTTAGCTTGTGAAACCTTGATGCACATAGTATTCTCCTGTTATTAGCTAACACACATTGGAAACTGCTTAATGCAGTGTAGATGTGTAAATTGCTATTGCTTAAAACAATTTGTAAGCTGCTCTGATAGCCTTGTGGCTGAAGAGCGGGGTATAAATAAATAAATAAAAATTAAAATTCTGGAATTCTTTGGTATTGATTGACTTGTTTCTCATGAGATGTATATTCCACAACAATTCATTCTCTGTTACATGTAGACATTGTACATATGAAAATGGTGCTGTTGAGTTACCTTTCCATATGAAATGAAGGGGATATGAAGTACTCACGTTAATTTGGGCTCTGAAGTGGCCTGTACACTTTCAATTAATCCGTCAAACATTTGCAAAAGCATGGGAAACTGCTGATCTTTTAAGAATGATGTGACTACTGTTTTGCTGTAGTCCTGAGTATCAAAGCTTCCTGTTGAGTACAATAATTATAGTATGTTTTCATGGTAGTAGCAGTTTTTGCTTCTTAGAATTTAATAAGGAATAGCTCATCTTTGTGGCCAATAGAGAACTCTTGTATTATCTTCTTTGTATGAAAATCCTGTTTTGAATAACTTTTTAATATTTAAGCTGGACAATGAGTAGGAGCTAGGAAATTTATTTTAAAACAGAAAATTTCAAAGCTGAGCATTTGACCTGGCAGAAGGAATTTTATATGAAAAATAGCGAGATCTTCTACAATATTTATTTAACAGTTTGTCCTTGTTCTGAAGTATATCAGGAACTGTTTCGTTCTGCTTAAGCAAGGCAATGCCACTATTCTTATACATTTTCTAAAAAAGAAAAAAAGAATTTAAACTTAATAAGACCATTGTTCTCATTAGGGTTTATTGATCACTCACACTGGATTATATGTATGTATACAAAAGACAATAATAAGATAGCTAAACGGGAAAACAAAAGACTAAGACACACCCTAGTCCTACTTATTCTAGCAGATAATAAGCGTATTAAATATCCAGTAGCTGCATAAACTGAAATGGTATGAATTGCTATACAGTAATTTTAAAATTTATGTTAAAAATTGTTGCAAACATGTCAGCTATTGTGATGATTATCTAAGTTGGGGTGGTAAAGAGTGCTCTGCATCTACATGCTATCCTCAATCCTGTTTTTGTAGCCCTTTGGACTCCCCCCCCCCCCGGTGAATTACCAATCCTGGAAACCTCCAGGAGTAGCAACTTTCATTTTAAGAAGGTTTCAGCCCTCTTCTGTCCATTGTTTAATATCCCCCCCCCCCGCAAACAAACAAACAAACAAATAAACCAAGAAGTAGACTTTGGGCTACTTCTTGCAGTTTTGGTTACTTTTATGACAGTGCATGTGGTCCTGGAAGATTCTAGGGGTAGAACATTGGCCTCTGGATGCCCTGCAGTAGACCACCACTGGTTGAAGGAGAAGTATAAATTCTTCCCAAATGTTTAGTCTCTGTGTTGGGTATGATAGGGCATCATCTAATGTTGTATAAGCACATTTTTGCTGGTGCAACAGAAATTTCTTGTCCTCTTTATCTTTCACTGCACACTTCCATGCCTTAAATCTTTCCTGGAACGTCCTAGTCCTCTGGACAACATCTGGGAAGCACAAGGGAATTGTAAAAGACGATGAATCAGTTGCATTGTCAGTTGCACAGTCACACTTGGAGATTGCTAATTCAGTAGGACCCCCTTATCCTCTGGGGATTGGTTGGGGGGGGAGTGGATACCAAAAACTGTGGATAATAGCAAACACCATTGAAAATAATGGGACTTCTGGTTTAGAATATCATAAAGTTGCCTTGGAGGACCTAGGAAATGGCTAGAGAGGACATGTTTTCTAGGAAGACTATGGTAGGTATGCTGCTTTGTGTCTCGTGGATAATTGAATCAGCGGATAATGAATCAGTGGATACGGAGGTCCTACTGTAGTTCTGTCCCATCTATGTTGACCCAGACTGGCATTTCTTTCTCATTGTACCATTTGGTAGTCACAAGAAATTATATTTTGACCAGGTTTGATGTTAACTAAATTAATTAAGAAGTCCAAACCCCCATTACATTTTCACTCTTCACAATGATGTTTGAGAGTTGATGTTTGAACATAGATCTCATTAGCACCCTGGAATAACAATAGTTTTGTGAATATTTTATTTGTAGATCCACCCTTAACCTTGATTCTTCAAAACATTATCTCTCAATGTAACTGTGTATGCTGTGAATCACCTAGAGAAGTTATTAATGTGTTGTTAAGTGAGACAAAGACACATGGAAAGAAGATAAACAACATCTCCATACAAAGTGGTGTGGATTTCTGTTTTAAATGGACATGGACTTACTGATATCCAAGTCTTGAAAGTATTGAATCCCATTTGCCCGCAATAAATACTTCAAAATTGAATAGTCAAAATCTATAATTATTTCCATCAGTGAGACCTCATTGCATCTGAGGGCTTAACATGTGCTTATCTCTAGGTGCCAATCAGTCCTTTATCAGAGGCATCACAACTCTAGCACTGCCAAACTTTGTTTAAATATCTGTAATTTGTTTGCTAAGCTGATGTAGTTTTGGCATTTGCCTAAGAGAAAAGGGTAGTTAGTTGCTACACAATTCAGTCTTCCAGCTTGTGAGTAACTCTTCTCTCAAACTGTTTTCTTTTGTATTATAAAGTATACAGAGATTACGAAATACTAATAGATTTAGATATTGCGCCACTAAGACTGTTTGCTTTTTGGTATGGCTTTGTGAATAAAACATTGGAAGTATCACTAAGAAATTTATTGGACAAACTTAAGTAAATAAATAACACATTATGCACCTGCACTGTTGCACTGAAAGCACAAGGAGTTCTTATTTGTATAACATGAATTAAGACCATAGGCATGTAGGTGCTTGGTTTTGGCTTCTGTAATTAAAATTCATACCTAGGCTCTGCCCAATGCCATATTGGTAGCTATTGGGACTGTGCCAATGCCTTAAATGAGGCACAGATCTGAGGTAAGTAGCCCCTGTTTTGGAGATGTTTGGGCCATCTTAGGCAATTGCACAGGGAGAGTGTGACACTGTTGGTCATGCTGTACCTCTTAGTGGATTTCAGTGCAATCAGTCATGGTATTCTTTTTAGCTGCTTTGTTGGAATGGGACTTGGGAACACTGATTGGCTCTGTCCATTCCTGAAAGTGTGAGCCTAGGACGTGATGATGGGAATTCCTGTTTAATTTTTTAATATATTTTTTTATTTATTATCTCACCTTTCTCTTGACATGGGGCCCAAGGATATGGCTGAAAGCCTGATGATAAAAAAAGTTAAAACATAATTAAACAATTTATTATAGAACACCATTAGTTTTAAAAATGTAATAATAAAGATAAAAGTACCCATTAAAAATACTCACTGCAACTTGTTAGTCATCAAATGTCTGTTTAAATGAAAAGATTTGTACCTGCTTGTGAAAAGAGAGCAGAAAGGAGGCCAGTCTAGCCTCCCATGGAGAGGATTTCCACAGCCTGGGAGAGGTCAAAGTGAAGACTGGTGGGGGTGGTGGGAAAAAAAGAAAGCCGTCGCCTAAGGATCCTAAGACTTGGATGCAATCATAGAATCATAGAGTTGGAAGAGACCACAAGGGACATCCAGTCCAACCCCCTGCCATGCAGGAATAAAGAAAGCATTCCCAACAGATGGGCATCCAGCCTCTGCTTAAAAACCTCAAAAGAAGGAGATTCCAACACACTCTGAGGCAGTGCATTCCACTGCCGAACAGCTGTTACTGTCAGGAAGTTCTTCCTAATGTTTAGATGGAATCTCTTTTCCTGTAGCTTGAGTCCATTGTTCTGTGTCCTAGTCTCTGGAGCCACAGAAAACAAGCTTGTTCCATCCTCAGTATGAAATCCCTTCACATATTTAAACATGGCTATCATGTCCCCTCTTAACCTTGTCTTACCCAGGCTAAACATACCCAGCTCCCTAAGCTGCTCTTCATAGGACATGGCTTCAAGACCTTTCACCATTTTGGTCACCCTTCTCTGGACACGTTCCAGCTTGTCTATATCCTTCTTGAATTGTGGCGCCCAGAACTGGACACAGTATTCCAAGTCAGGTCTGACTAAAGCAGAATAGAGTAGCACTATTACTTCCCTTGATCTCGACACTATACTCCCATTGATGCAGCATGGAATCGCATTGGGAGTATTGACCATGTTCTCCTGGAGTTTGTTATACAGAGTTAAGGGGAAGCCAAGTGTAGTCAGACATGCCTTCTAGACTTTAAGAAAGCTGATGTCATTAAATTTAGGGGATTACTGGGGGTGATCCCATGGTCAGGAATACTAAAAGAGAAGGGAGTTAATGATGGATGGGTGTTTCTTAAAAGTGAGATATTGAAGGCACAATTTCAAACAGTTTCAACAAGGAGGAAAAATGGGAGGTGTCTAATGAGGCCAAGATGGATGTTCAAAGAACTTTAAACTGAGCTAAGACTTAAAAGGGACATGTACAAGAAGTGGAAAAAGGGGGAAGTCACCAAAGAAGAATTCAACTAAATAGCCATCTCACGTAGGGGTAAAGTCAGAAAAGCTAAAGAGCAGATAGAGCTCAGGCTTGTTAGAGAGGCTAAAAACAATAAAAAGGGTTTGTTTGTTTTTTGGTTATGTCCGTAGCGGAAGGAAGAACAAGGAAATGGTAGGGTCACTGCTTGGAAAAGATGGCAAAATGCTCACAGGGAACAGGGAAAGGCAGAACTACTCAATGTCTTCTTTGCTTTGGTCTTCTCCCAAAAGGTGAATAGTGCTCAACCTGTGGGAAATGGAGCAGATGATGCAGCAGGGTAAGCAGCATAGAATAGGTAAAGCAGTAGTACAGGAATACCTGGCCAGTATAAATGAATTCAGGTCTCCAGATCTAGATGAACTATATCTGAGGGTATTAAAAGAACTGGCAGATGTAATCTCAGAACCACTGGCAATAATCTTTGAGAATTCCTGGAGAACAGGAGAGGTCCCAGAAGACTGGGGGGGGGGGTAAATGTTGTCCCCATCTTCAAAAAATGGCAGGGGGGAGGAAGACCAAGATAATTACTGCCTAGTCAGCCTGATATCAATACCAGGAAAGATTCTAGAGCAGATCTTTAAACAGACAGTGTAAAAGGAATGGCGTGATCACTAAAAGTCAACATGGGTTTCTGAAAAACAAGTCATGCCAGACTAATGTTATCTCTTTTTTGTGATAGAGTTACAGAATTGCTAGATGAAGGGAATGCTGTGGATGTAGTGTGTCTTGATTTCAGTAAGGCCTTTGACAAGGTCCCTTATGATATTCTTGTAAAAAAGTTAGTAATGTGGCCTAGACAATGCAACTGTTAGGTCAATTTGTAATTGGTTGATGGGCTGAATCCAAAGGGTTCACCAATGGCTTCTCTTCATCTTGGAGAGAAATGAGAAAACGTGTATATAAAAATGAATGTGACTCCCTTTCAAAAACAAAAATTATTGTTAAAGATAATTTGCTCCTATCTCCTTGCAATCTCAAATTCCTTACCTTCTTTCTTTTCTTTTTTTCAAACAAATGTCCTTTCTCTCCCCATCACTAGAATTGATAATGTTTCACAGAAGGGCTTTTCAGCTATCCCTTTTGGCAGTGTCCTCTGCATTACAAAAAGCTATCCTGGGAAGTTGGGAACATTTTAGACCTATGAGTTGTCATTGGAATGGCCGAGAAAAATAGTGTTGCACATCTGAGATCTCTTGCAGCCTTTTCCTACATAGCTAGCGGCTTATCTTATCGCTTTTTCCCAGGTACCTTGTTTAACTTAGTGAGAAAGTATGATATTGTCTCTTGATTTACTTGACCAGTTTAGGGAACCACCTGGGGATCCAAGATGGATGGATGGTGCACGAGGGGTCACGCCAAGCAAAGAGGGGTGGGAGGAAGTCCCTGTTTTCGGGTGCCAGATGTTACAGCAAGTGACAGAGAAGCATGATGAAAATAAGCAGTATGCTAATACTTTATTCAGGGGTCACAGTTTATATAGGGTATAAGTCACGTAGGCAGAGCTAATCATTTGTCTATAATATAATCAATCAACTAAGATCAAAGGGTGCACCTTGAAATCTAACATAGGGATGTGAAATTACATCAAAGCAACCTACCAGGTGAGGAATATAGATAGATGGATAAACTGGGTCGTAAAAGTAAGTTAACTTCCCCAGCTCTTTTCCTCAAAGATTACTTTGAAGATATGTATTACCCAATACAAAGGCAGGAAGAAAAGGAGAGCATGAGATTCCCTTTTGGTGTCTGCTGTGCTAGACAGCTGGGACTTTCAAGCTCCTCCACGAGCTCTCCTCTGGCAAGTCACGCACACGTGGCTTGTTCATGTAGCTCTATGTATGTGCTAGGCAGTTGAGTCCATTTTTAAAACTTGAGGTAAAAATACCATACTTTCTTCAAGAATCATGTGTTTCATTTTAACAGTTTTAGCAATCTGATGAAGTGGACTGCAGTCTCACAAACACTTGTGGCACAGTACACTTGTTAGTTTTTAAGGTGTCATGAAACTTCATTTGAAAAATTAAAGAAAGGCATTCTTTTCTTTGCAGTTGCTGTGATTGGCTCATAAACGTTTGCCGGAGAAAGAAAGAACTCAAAGCACGCACAGTATGGCTTGGATGTCCTGAAAAATGTGAAGAAAAATACCCGAGAAATGCTATAAAAAATCAAAAATACAATATCTTTACATTTATACCTGGGGTAAGGCTACTACTACTTAAAGGTGGTCTTTTATAAATTGTCTGTCTTGCAGTATTTTAAAACAAATCTGCTGAAATACTAACAATCGTTTCTTGCTTTCTTAAAGTTTCAGATTTTCCCTCTTTTGTAGGAGTTGCCCATTGAGAAATTTTCTTTGTAGTTAGAACAACAAACCATTAATTGGAAGCCAAATGAAATCAGGGTTAACCATTTCCGAAGAGCAGCCACAATTGGAAAGTACAGTCGTCCCTTCACATTTGCGGGGGATAGGTTCCCCAGACCCCCGCGAATGTGAAAATTCCACAAATAATAACTTCCCTCCCCCTCCCCCACCAAAGCGACCATGGGGCCTCCCTCCTCCCTTCCAAGGCCTTCACGGGGCCTCCGGAGACCCTCCCAAGGCCCCGTGGAGGCCTCCCCGTCCCTCCCCCCTCCCACCCAGGGCCTTCACGGAGCCTTCGAAGGCTCCATGGAAGCCTCCCCATCCCTCCCCCTCTCACCCGGGCCTTCACAGAGCCTTTGAAGGCTCCATGGAGGCCTCCCCAGCGCTCTCCCTCCCTCCCAGGGCCTCCTTCCTCCCACCCAGGGCCTTCACGGAGCCTTCAGAGGCTCTCTGAAGGCCTCCCCGGCCCTTCCCCTCCCTCCTAGGGCCTTCACGGAGCCTTTGAAGGCTCTGTGAAGGCCTCCGTGGCCCTCCCCCCTCCCACCCGGGCCTCCCCCTCCGTCCCAGGGCCTTCACGGAGCCTTCGGAGGCTCCATGAAGGCCTCCCCAGCCCTCCCCCCCAAGGCCTTCACGGGGCCTTCGAAGGCTCCGTGGAGGTCTCCCTGGCTCTCCCCCTCCCTCCCAGGGCCTTCACAGGGCCTCCAGAGGCCCCTTGTTGCGGTTTTGGGAGGGCGGGGGGCCCTCCGAAAACCACGAATATGCAAAACCGCGAATGCTAAGTTCGCGAATATGGAGGGGCAACTGTACTGTACAATTTTTCAGAAAGAGAAAAGAATAGGAAATTGTGTTATGGAACAGTGTACGTAGGTGAATATGTACCTGAATTCAACAGCAATCTTCTTTATGACACTGAAAATCTTTGGTGTATATTTGAAATAAAACATCATCAATTACAAGAAAAATCTGACAATAAAATATTACAAGCCTTGTAAAAAATGTAAGAATGAATAAAGCCAATGTTACACATTTTAAATCACATTGACGTCAGTGGACAGATAGGTATGTGTTTAAAAGATATTTTTTTCCCTATTTTATGTTCACCCTTAAACAAATTCTCCTATTTTTCCCCTCCCACTTTTTTTTTTGCATTCATGTCCATAAAGGAATGTTCCTCACAGAGTCCCGCTGTTAAATGCTTAATAAATGGTTGTAAAGTTCATTCTCCAGTATAACGAGGGGTACAGATTAAAAGAAAACCTATTAACATTGTAATTGTTTTTATGCAAGAAGCATTTGAGGTTTGGCTGTTAGGTTGGTTAAAACGTGTAACAAAAGCCTTATCAGCTAAATCCAGGTTAAAAAATAAAGTTCAGTCTCTTGAGATTTTCTTTTCTCTTAATATGGTTTTCAAGATGTAGGATTCTTTTCAGTGCTCACCACAATAATTTGTTACAATGCCTTTTTCACAAAAAGGTACAACATTGCGTTTTTTGTTCCTTGATTACTAATTTCAGTAAATTCTGTTACAACTTTAGCATTGAGTCTTTGGATAGCCAGCCAGCCTTGGTACTTTCTAATTTAATATTTGACTGAAAAGTAATTGTTGAGAGAGAGTTGTTTCAAAGAGTATGAAATAAACAGGCCATTATATACTGTGCCTTTTTCCACAGTAATCAATTGTCTTGTTGGGAATGCTGCCTCTTTTAAATCTTAATTTCACTAAGAATGCAAATTTTGTAATTGTTATGCATTAGTGTTCTTTCCACTCACCAATACTATTCAGCTAGCTGGCACATGCATGGATATTTTTGGTACCCTTCCCCCTTATTAAAAAGACAAAAAGTGAATTCATAATATGTGGAGTACTTGCTTTTGAGAGTGTTAATGTCAACTGTTTTCATGTAGACAAATAATTTCATCTTCGTTGCATGGAACCACCATTTTCTCTGTTTACACTGAGCTTTTTTTTCTAAAGGTCATTAAATATACATTTAGTCATTGATTACTATAGTTAAATGCACAATGTGTATTTCAGAGGTTTAGGCTGAATCCTGATGCCTGCAAAGATCAGTCATGATTTGTGAACACCTGTTGGCATAGCATAGTCCAGATGCATTATTAGTCTTGGAATATTTTTTCTTAAACTTTCCCTCAGGAAATGGAGTAGTTTGAAAGTGTTTTGTAATTGCACAGTGGGAATCCTATTCTGGCTTTGGTATGAATACCAATTACAGAGCTATTAATTGATGCTAACTGGGATTTTAAATTAATTAGTGGTGAGGGAGGAAATATTGTTATCCTGCTGAGATTAATTTATATGAGAATTTAAACATTCTAGAAGAAAATAATCATGTTTCATTGTAAATATAAACACAGTGTTACTCCAGCATAGCTCTTACCATTTCAGATATGCTTGTAAATCAGTAGTAACTGCTAAACCAATTTGAAATTCCTTGTATTGAAATTTCCATAATATGTTGGTTTGTCTGGAGCTTACATGTGATTGTACTTTGTGTTACACCCACCTGCAGACATTTAGTAACATTTTTTATTTTGATAATAGAAATGGAAATGTATTTAAAATAAAATCAATTACAGTATTAACATTTCCACACACTCCCCTCAGGAGAGTAGCTAGGGATAATGGTGGAATAGAGTGGCAAGCTATATTATGCTGATTTTATAGTACAATAAATCCAGAGGAATTATTTTGTGTCACTTTGATTATGTGCATACTGTTCCCTCTTATAACTGAACTGATTCTGAGAGAAATGAACGATACACTTTTCTTTGCTTCTGTGGTTAATGAATATACGTTATTAGATTATACTGGGGTACACTAAAACTAAAGGCTTACCTAGTCCACTATTATGTTTACACTGTGGCCAACCAGTTGCCTATGGTGAACCTCAGAACCAGGACACAGCTGCACTAGCCTCTTCCTACTAATGTTGAATAGTAACTAGCATACAGAGGCTAGATAATATATAGCCACTACAACTGATAGCCATTGATAACTTTAACCTATTAATATATCTAATCCCCTATAAAATTCTCTAAGTTGGTAGTCAACATTATATTAATTATACACGGTGTTTTCCTATCCCCAGCTTTGTGTTTGTAATACAGAGTTAATATTAGCTTCTTGTACTTTAATAATGTATGTTCCATCATTTAAACTCTCTGAAGTGCTAAGTAACTGTTAAGTATTATTCTTACTAGAGAGCCAGCATGGTGTAGTGGTTTGAGTGTTGGACTATGACTCTGGAGACCCAGGTTGAAATCCCCACTTGGCCATGGAAACCCACTGGGTGACTTTGGGCAAGGAACACTCTCTCGGCTATAGAGGAAGGCAAAGGCAAACCCCTCTGAACAAATCTTGCCAAGAAAACGCCATGATAGTTCATCGTAGGGTTACCATAAGTTGAAAATGACTTGAAGGCACAAAAGAACAACCTCAATTGTTCTTGGTTTTAGATTATGGGTGAATTCCAGAGCAAATGTTCACAGTACTGCTATTACTGTGTTAAAATACATTGTTCTAGTCATGTTGGAGAAGCACTGTTTATCAAAAATGGAAAACTAAGAAACAACTCTTACACTAAATGTTGGCTAAAATTGGTGTTAGATAAAATGTTTGGATATCCTGGATGTGTTTTGAAAACATTTTCTGGTTTTTTCTTTTTTTCCCCCCTCTTTCACTTTTAGGTTTTATATGAACAATTCAAGTTTTTCTTGAATCTTTATTTTCTCGTTGTGTCCTGCTCACAGTTTGTACCAGCTCTGAAAATAGGCTACCTCTACACCTACTGGGCTCCTCTGGTAAAACTGCTATAAAACTGCTTTCTTTTCTCCTCCCCCCTCTTTTCTTTTGAAACCATGTGAGTTGGAAAGCTTCCCCCTTAAAGATTAAGAGGAATACCGTATATTCTGGTGTAGGCATATAAGACAACTTTTTAAACCCGAAAAATATCCTCAAAACTCGGGGGTCGTCTTATAAGCCAGATATAGTTTGCCTCACCCTCTGCCGGATCTCTTGCCTCTTTGCTCTCTTCACAAACGGAGCGAAGACGCAGGAGATCGGGCGAGGGGTGAGGCAAAGCGTGTTCATTCGCCCCCCCCTCCTCTGCCTTCACCCCCTTTTGGGGAGCAGCCGAAGGCGGAAGAGAGGAGGAACTGTAGCGGTTTGGCTGGCTTTGCTTTCCCAACTCACGAGGATCTCTTGGGAAAGCGAACAGAATAAGCTGGCAGGGCTCTCCCAGCCAGCCGAACTTCACCTCTCTCCTGGCAAAGCAGGGGACTTGCGGAACTTTCGCTGTTATACAGTTTTTGGAAGCTGCAGGACAGGAAGATTAATCTCCACCTTCATTTGCAAGGTAATCCAACCCACTCCTTAATGGGGAATGAAGGGGCTGGATTGCACACCCACCCACAGTCAAGCTGTTCAGAGAGCATTTCCTCACACTACAGACACAGTAAGGAAGACAGGGAGACACAGATATAGGAATCAGGTGGCCATACCCCAGAATCCCGAGTTTAAACTGATATCCCAGGGGCTGTTAAATGTGGATGTGCCCCATATGCCTTCTGAGCCTACGAGATTATACTCACAGGGAGACTTAGCAGAAAAATTGGAGAAAATGCTAGAACATTCAAGCCATCCTGGTTTTGAAGCTGGAGACTCCACCTTGCCAGATCTCACAGTGTAGTTTTGAAGCTGAGAGAGTGGCACCATCATTTGCAACACATGAAAACACAGGCTTGCCTGATGACACACACTCTAACATTTCCCTTGCAATGTGAGAATACTAGTGTCAATGGGATGAAATCTCCTGAATTGGGAAGTCTGAAGCTACTTGCTCTGCCTCCCAATTTAAGTCATCATCCAGCAGAACCCCAACTGAGGGAACACAAAGGGAGTCCCTTACAGACATCTTGCATTGGGACCACTCCAGATAGCAGTTTAGTTGCTCGCCAGTTGAGGGAACACATTGCAGAGAACACACACAGCATCCAGAAAGGATCCTGCCCTCATGACTTCATTTCTAAGCACTGTCCCTTTAAGGGAATTGGAGCAGTTGCCAGCCTAAGCAGGCTAATCTGAAAAAAAGAAGAAGCATGCACTAAATGGCCCCAGAGAAAAACTGTCTCTCAAAGGCAAGGTATCTAATTCACAAGGGCCAGCCTTTAACCCTTTCTCAGTCAGTGAGCTCAGAGGAAACAAAGGACAGCAGACTGATGAAAGTGTTTTTTCTGTTTCACTTGCTTCCATAAAACTCCCAGAGATTTCAGCCATACAGATCTGCTTTGCCCTTAAGGCATCACAACTAGTAATGCAATTTCTAATCAAGGACAAGTTAGAATGGAGAATTTTAAAGGATGGTTGTATTCCCATAGAAGGTAAAGATTCCACAATAGAGACAACACCACAGACTTCTGCACCCTTAAAGCAGTGATTCTGGTTGATCACTTGCAGCAATATCCCAAGTATAATCCTGAAAACAGTGGCTGCATGTGTCAAATATTACGTATATAGATTGGACTTTGAAAACCCTTGAAACACTCATGAGCATGTCCTCTCTCCAGTAACTGCTGGAATTGCATGGGATTTTCCTGAGGGATATCTTTCTCTCCCAGCCATCCCCACCCTCACCCCAAGGATTAGCTGAAAAGTCATCAGGGACACAAAAGCTAGAGACTGTTTCTAAACGTCTCATGCATGAGAACAAGTTCCATCTTTTAAAAGGTTGTGAGAAACCAGGTTCCCAAAGATTTTGTTGAGACATCCAGCCTCCTCCACTTTAACTACTTCTGGAAAAGGAAACTCCCAAATGGAAATGCTCAAGCCTCTTTTAGACTGGCAGGATGAAACAGTGTCCACTATCCTTGACAGACTGGTAGGTCTCCATTTTAGTTGTACATTTGCCAGAAACATTCCAGAGGTAGAAACCACCCTGAAAAATGAGTTGGGAAAGGGAAGAGCTTTAGCTGGCAAGGGTCTACTCAGCCAGCCAGCAAAAGTTCCGTGTTTCTCCTGCTTTGCCAGCTAAAGAGGGGGGTCGTCTTATATGGCAAGTATATCCCAAACTCTTTATTTTAACTGGGAAAGTTAGGGGCCGTCTTATACGCCCAGTCATCTTATACGCCAGAATATACGGTACTCCTCAGAGTGCTCCTTCCCTTTCTTTATAGCTAGTGCTATATATCTACACTGAGCTGAATGCCAATCACATCACACTTTAAATTAGAACTGGAAATCTATATGTTTTCAAACATCTTTTCAGTGCTATGTGCTTCGTATTCGGTTTGATGCAAGTGTAATCCTGACCATAGTTAGTGAGGATTGGGGAATTTGAATGAGAAAGGAGAATTAAGAAATACAAGATCCTGAAAGTAAATGAGTGGGATTTGGAGAGAGTCTCTGTGTAACTGGGATAATTCACATCTCTTAATTACAGTTAACAGATTGGGACATGGTATTTTTGAACTGATTTAGAATAAAACAAATGTGGTTTTGATAATCAGTGGACTTAATGCTTGGAAAAAAATATAAAAACATCAAAACTGGTTCTGGAAAGCTGGGAAGCCCACCAGTGTCTGTTTTTGGATGCTGCTGAAGATTTGGGAGGTGGTAATGGTGGGAGCATATTGTGGTGTATGGCACCTGACCTGCAAAACAAAACTGGATTTAGCCTGCTTTACTTATTCTTATGATGAGATCCTCTGAAATAGTTTTATTATATCTTTTGGAAATGCTGATCAAAATTATTGGTTAACAGCTCAAGTTTTGATCAGCCTTTCTGCAATAACCATGATATTAGGGAATGGGAAGAAAAATGCCCCTCCATTCTTCTAATCTATTGCAAGCACATATTTTTCTCATCTACTGTTAAGTCCTCTGTGTATTTTAATAGAAAGATTTTCCATTTTGGGAAATGTCTGTTATATTTTAAACAGGGATTTGTTTTGGCTGTCACAGTGCTGCGGGAGGCAGTTGATGAATTTCGGCGTTACCAGCGAGACAAGGAAATGAACTCTCAATTATATAGCAAGCTTACAATACGAGGTTGGCACATATATATATATATATATATATTACCTTACAAATCATGCACAGCGTTCATACTTTCTAGTCTTTGCCAATTTCAAACTGTTCAAAAAGTTTTGTACAAATTGTGATCCAACAACCCAGACCACATCCCTCCCTGTATATTGTGGCTTGTCCAGTGCCTGAAAAAATCTTGTGTTGGCAGTTCTAGGCATAAAACAAAAAAGATGTAGATTATAATTCCTCTGGAAAGTAGTGCATTTTTGGTTTCATTCAACAAGAGGGGGTCACAGGTCACATAGGCCTGATAGATATCACTGAGGGAAAGAGGTATAAAATCACTGGATATAAAATAAAGAAATTGTATGCAAACCAGTGTCAGTTACATAGAGTGGGCCCTTGGTATCCACTGGGGTTTCAGGACCCACCATGGATACCAAAATCCATGGATGCTCAAGTCCCATTATATACAGTAGCTTAGTAAGATGGTGTTCCTTATATAAAATGGCAAAATCATGGTTTGCTTTTTGGATTTTTTAAAAATATTTTCAAGCTGTGGTTGGTGGAATCCGTGGATATAGAGGGCTGTCTGTATAATGTATACGTATGATAACGTATGATTAAAAAAAATTTTTGCAAGTCTTTGAATAGAAAAATAGACATATGCCAAATTTCTCTGATGATTGCTGTACAAATTATTTTAAAATATCAGGAATGCAATTCTTTGATATTAAAAACTGCAAATTAAAGAACATTTTAATAAAGTTTTATATTCCTTTATCATGGTTTGTTGCTTGCAATGATATCTGGGGTGGGAGGATGATGTATAGTTTAAAACAAAAACCATTGTTTACTCGTTAAAAATATGGTGCAATTGATTGAAAAGATAAATAGGGTTGGTTTGGATTTTAAAACATGATGGTCTCAGTGTGAGATACAGATCTGATTTGGCCACCTAATGACTTACTGTTCTACGAGAAAACTAACATGTCTTGTCTTAAAAATATGTGGTTGGATCCAGTGGTATCCTTCCACTGACAGAACTAATTATGTCAGTACAATCAGGAAGGAACAATTCCTGCTCACCCTCTACAACTTCAAAATCTTTTCAAGAAGCCTGAAGACATCATTGAAGCAGATTCTTGGTAGCATGGAGGGCTATGTGGTCAGAGGAGAAGAGAGGAAGTCCCAGTGCGGTAGTGAATTTCTAACAGTACAATGATCTATGTAATATCCGATGTATACTGTTAAATGAAACTATTTATAAATTTCTGTAAAATGTTGTCATTGTGAGACAAATGTCTCACAATTCACTTTCTGTATTTATGATTCATAAATGTTAGACGTGATCCAGTATAAATCTCTTTTCCCTTAGATTTTTTTTTTGTAGTCTATTATTTGTGTCTACACTAATATGCAACTGTTGTAGTTCACCAATAAGATAGGACACACTGCTCTGAAATTCAAGTCTTTGGGACTATCAGATGTCATATTTAGTTGCAGGTTCATTTAGACTTGTTCCTTTTCCTGCATATTGGGAACTTCCAGCCCTGCCCAGTTCACATGTTCATCCTTTCTAGAGAAATAGCACAAAGCCAAAAGTGGGTCCTGAGAGCAAGGAGCAATGTTTCTGAATGTTCTTGTCTCTTAAAATAAGGTTTACTGACATGATTTTACACAATCGTTGGAGAGAGAGCCCTTCTCCATTCTTGCCCCACTCACTTGCTGAATTATCTCACATAGAAGTCTTCTCTCCCCCCACTGATTGAACTTCCCAATTCAAACTTTGTCAGACGTTGTACTTCTGAACTGAGCATGTTGCTTGCTGTGTAAATTGATCATTATTAGTCTTTCCCAATACCTAGCTCATGTTCTTTGCATGACTGTAGTAGTTGTAGTAACAAACTTGCTTTTACAGCATTAGAAAACTCAAGATAAAATACAAAAATGAAAAAAATGAAGAAAAAAGAACAATCAGCTAAAAATCAGTTGGTTTTTAAAAAACCCTTCCCTAATTAAATATACATCCAGACTCAAATTATTTATCCCAAATTGTCAAAATAAAAAGATCTTCATGATCATTGTAAAGTACATGACACAGTGTGGCTGTGATGACCCTGTCTTTGTTTCTGCCAATCAAGCGTATAAGGAACCTGGTCCTGGAGCAGTTCCTTACCTGTAACAAATGCCTAGGGAGATCCTATGGGAGAAGGTGCTCTTTAACATTCTTTAAAATGAAACATAAAAGTACTTATGATTTTAAGATCTTGGATGGCTTTTTAGTCATGTCATGACCCTGTGGCTTTATATTTTTCTGGGGTAAAATTTAAAAGGTGTTATAACCGCAGAGGTTTCTTGGCTGAAAGCAGCTTAATTTTTATTAGCCACCTTGAGTACTTTGTTGAGAGCTGGGAAGGCAGGATACAAATCTCAGAATAAAATCTATGCAGTGAAACTTCTACATGCTAAGTGTGTATTTGGAGTACTGTATTTATATTCCGTCTTCTAAATGATACAGTATCTTGAAACAAACTGGCAAAAAGTGGATAAAATGTTTCTGCTACACTGTTCTCATGCTTTTGCATGCCTTGTTTGTGGAGACCTCCTGTTTTAATCTATTCATATACATGGCTTGTGTTTATTTTAAAATCATTGCAATCTTCTTGAGCCATTCAAGTGTAATGAATTATGATAGACACTTAATTGTGTTCTAGTTCCACACACAGCTTTAGGCAAAGGCTTGCGCCTTGGTGGACTATAAAGCTTGGATATGCAGTCACTTCTGACAGGTTTGGACTTTTTTATTGGCAATTACACAGATGGTGAAGAGTGTTTTTAAGCTAGTGAGATGTGTTTAGAAGAAAAAATAGTTTGCAAAAATAATTTATGCAGTGAGTAGCATTTGATGTTTTTCTCATATTTTCTTTACAAAGTTGAGTTGTATGTATTCTGAAAAGCTATCCAGTTATTACTGGTTGTAACAGATGGCAAAAGGTTTAAAGTTATAGTTTTGTTGCTAAGCTATATTCTACCAACATCACTTGCAACTGAGTGAACATTATAGGTCAGATTTATTCATAAAAACATGGCTAGCCTATTGGCAACAGGATGTCCACCATCAGAACATAACTGCATCCTTCATCTTGTGCTTCCTAGCTACTGAAGAGGTACACTACCTCTTGTACCGGAGGTGATATAGCTATCCTCACTAGTGGCCATTGATTGCCCCATCTACCATGAATTTAAGTCCCCTTCCAAAGCCATCCAGATTGGCAGCCATCACTACATTTTGGAACAGTAAATTTCTCAGTTTATCTGTGCATGGTGTGAAGCACTTCCTTTTATCTCTCCTGAAACTCACACAGTTCAGCATCAATGGGTGACTCCTGGTGCTACTGTTAAGAGAGAAGGAGAAAACTTTCTCCTTATTTATTTTTTCTACACCATGCATAATTTTATATACCTCTCTTATGTTTTCCCTTACTCACCCTTTTTTTAGCTAAGCATCCTCAAATAGTGTGACGCCTTTTTTTTTTTTTTTTGGTCCCCTTTTCTAGCTCTGGAATTATGGTGGTTTTTTTTGGCGTGGTGAATAGAATTATGCATTGCATTCCAGATGAGGTAGCACCATAGATTTATATGATATTAGGAGGGTTTCCCCTCCTCTAGTTTGCTTTTTAATTATGCTCAACATAGTTTTTCCTTTTTTTATAGTAGCTACACACTGCCTTGATATTTTTGTCCAAAACCCATGGCTTTTTAAAATTTATATCCCACCTTTCTCCAAATATGTGACCTATGGTGACTTACAGTGTAGATAAACCATAGCTAAAACAATATAGAGTACAAGAAGTTTTTTAAAATGACACAATCAAATTACAGCATTTAAAATGAAATTAAGAGAAATAAAACAGCACACTATCAAGATCCTTCAGCCATCACCAATTAAAAGCTTAAATCCTATTTGAAGGAAAAGATCTTTGCCTGCTGATGAAAAGAGAACAAACAGGGTCCAATTGAGCTTCCTATAGGAGGGAATTCTATAACCCAGGAGCAGACACCAGGAAGGCTTTCTCCCTTGTCATCACCAGACAGGCCTGTAGAGGTGCTGTGACTGAGGAAAAAAATGCCCTCCCTGAAGGTTGCAAGACTCAGGTAAACTCATACAGACTCAGTCTGTATCTAAGCCATATAGGGGCTTATAGATCATAACCAGTACTTTGAATTGTGCTGATAAGTAGCCAGTGAGATTGTTTCAACAAGGAAATGATAGATTCCCTATAACCAGCCCAAGTCGACAGTCTGGATGCAACATTTTTAGACCCACTGAAGTTTTTAAAGACATCTCCACATTAACCCAGATGGGATGTAATCAAGGCATATGCTACTGGGGCCATATTTAATATTTCCAGGAATAGGCATAGCTGCTATTCGCACTCTGGCTGCTACGGAAACCTGGGCATCCAGAGTGGAGATTGAGCCCAGGTGTACACTCGAGCTTTGAACCTAAGATTTCAGAGGAGGTACAACCCCATCCAGCACAAGCTGTATCCCTGCTCTCCAGTCTGCTTTTGATTGACCAGAATTCCCTATGTCTTGTTTGTATTAAGCTTCAGTTTGTTCCTGTCACCTAGTCTGTTATTGACAACAGGCACTGGTTTAGCACCAAAACAGTTTCCTTGGAGTTGGATGGAAAGGAAAGATAATGTTGATTGTCATGGGCATACTGGTGACCGTGAGCCCCAAAGTTCCAGACAGCCTCTTCCTGTGGTTTTGTATTATGTTAGACAGCTTGGGGGCCTGAGGGACACCACAGGCCAATGGCCAGAATTTCAAATAGGCATCCCCAAAATCACCTCTTGAGCACACGGGCTAGTGCTTCTGTAAAACAGTGCCCCCAAGCCCTATCCCAGAGAGAAGGCCCAGGAGGATACCATGGTCAATGGTAATGAAAGCCACCAAGAGGTACAGCAGAATCAACAGGGATACACATCTCCGCCCAGTTGCTGGACAGGGTGGGTGGTACACCAACAGGATCCCTGTTCTGTTCCTGCCACCTGCTTTCAAATATAGTTGTCCCTTCATATTTGCTGGGGCTTGGTTTCAGGACCCTCTGTGGATACCAAAATCCATGAATATCAAGTCCCATTATATGCAATGGCATAGCAAAATGGTGTCCCTTATATAAGATGGCAAAATCAAGGTTTGCTTATTGGATTATTAATTTTTAAAGAATATTTTCAAGCCATGAATACTCCAATCCATGGATACCAAATCCGTGGATATGGAGGGACAACTGTACACACACTCAAACCCAGTAGACTGTGGGATTGGCACCTGATAAGGAAGATGGAGTCACAGTAGACCACTGCAACTCTGTCTCCCCACCCACCAGACCTCACTCGGTATGGTACAGAGAACCCAGGCATAGCTGAGAGGTTAACATCTCCCTACTCATCCAACCAGGTCAACATATCTGTCCTGGATTAGATCTTGGATCATAGCTATTTTTCCATTTACTGCCCTGGCATTAAGCAGAAGCATTTTCAGCTCCATGGGCCTATTGCTATGACTGTGCAGACTGTCTGATGTGTGGGGCAAGCAGCACTCTGTGCCATTCCCATTTCCCACAATGCACTGTCTTCCAGATAGGGAAAAATATTTTTGCCTGGTTATTCCTTGGCTTTTTTCTAGGCTGTGAGACCGTGTTCTGGAATAGTTTCTTTCTGACATTTCGCCTGCATCTGTGGCTGGTTATCTTCAGAGATGCCAGCCACAGATACAGGTGAAACGTCAGAAAGAAATTATTCCAGAACACGGTCTCACAGCCTGGAAAAAACACAAGAAAAATCTATGGATGCCGGCCGTGAAAGCCTTCGACTTCACATTTGCCTGGCTAGTTTTTGCCAGCTCAAATTCTATCAGTGAATATGTAAAGTTGATTTTTCCCCCCCACTATGCATTACTTTACACTTGCTTACATTGAATCTCATTTCCATTTTATTGCCATTCTCTCACTTTGGAGAAATGCTTTTGTAACCATCCATTTACCATTCCAAATAATTTAGTGTTATCAGTAAATTTATCCATCTCAGTACTCAGTCCTAAATCCAGTTCATTTATAAATCAGATATGTGTGTTTACTCTGGAACCAACTGTTTTGCCTACATAAGACGCACACACACACACACACAGAGAGAGAGAGAGAGAGAGAGAGAGAGTCAGCCCTCCACATTTGTGGGTTTGATTATTCATGGATTATTTGCTGCCACTTCTGCTGCTGCCCTATGCCATTTTTAATAGGGACTGCAAGCCTTGCAAGAATGAGAGACTATGAACAAGGCTTGTAAGTCCCTATTAAAAATGGCATAGGGCAGAAGAGGCGGTGGCAGCAAGCCCCACCAGCCACCTGCTTCTGCCTTGTGAAGGAACCCTGACGTCTTAAGGGCATCCACAGTGGGTTGAATCTGTGGATCATACTTTGTGTGTGTGTGTTAAATATAGTTAGGGGGACAGCTAGAGTTATCTGTGGTTTTTCCGCTTTTGCGGGGATCCTGCACCCCTAACCCCAGCAAAGGTGGAGGGCCAACTGTACACACACACACACACATACACACACACACTAAATCTAGTATTATAGGGCCTAAATATCTTAAGCAGAGTCAACACTGGTTATTATTTGGATGGGACACCATCAATGAATACCAGGTGCTGTAGGCTATATTTCAGAGGAAGGAACTGGCGAAACCAACTCTGAGTGTTGCTTGCCTAAGAAAACCTAGTGAAATTAATACGGTTGCGATAAGCTGACAGGCGACTTGAAGGCACACACATACAAATGCATTGTTAGTCTTACCTAGTGTAGGAGGAGCCTTGTAATTAATAAGACTTCTTAAACATATGTTTTAGTCCAAATGATTTCACTGGGTCTACACTAGGTGGGACTAAAGTTTGATTTTGGCTACATGCTGTTTAATTAAGAAGTGTAGGTTGCATAACACAGCTTTATTATAAAGAGACATCTCTGGTAATGACAGCTCCCAAACTATTACAGAGGATTAGAATCTCAGCACTGGCAGTCTTCATCCAAAAAATTAGGAGTTCAGAGGAGTTTTCAGAGCCTTAAATCCAAAGAGGATACATTATGATTGATAACTGCTATCATTCTGCATTAAACTGTACTTTAGGAAATGGAGACAGGGCCCTCCTAATGAGGTAGAAATACTGGTGACTGGTCTCAGGATGCACATGCTAACTGCATGATGCTTTGATTTTGGAGCAAAATATTTAGTGGATCTTAAGTAATAAGTAGTAGGTGGGGCATTACTCCATACCAATGCCATACCAATGGCATACCAAACATCGGAAACACCCAAAGCTGTCAGAATTTTATCTGAGGTAAACATACAGACAAAGCACCAGGCAGAATATTAGAAATTCAACATATGTGTGAAATGATGATACAGTGGGCCCTCAGCTAGGTTTTGATTCGAGGACCCCCATGGATACTATAATCCATGGATGCTCAAGTCCCATTATATACAATGGATAGTAAATCATTGTTAAAACGCCTGTCCCTCCCCCCCCCAGTTTCAAGTACTGCCAGGCAGGGTGTACAGTGTTCAAAGTGTGCTAGAAAAGGAGAGGGTCGCTCTTAGAAAAATATGTTTTTGGATTAGAACTTGTAGAATGCTTCACCCAGCATGTATCTGGCCATGATGAATAGAGGATTTGTGGAGCTGTCATCCAAAAAAGGAGACAAAAAATTGCAGCAATTACAGGGCCACTGCATTAATCTCCCATGCTAGCAAAGTCATGCTCAAAGTTGTTCTATAAAGATTCCTACATACATGGTGAGAGAGATTCCAGAGGTGTAAGCTAGATTCAGAAAAGGTAGAGGCACTAGGGACCACATAGCAAACATACGCTGGATAATGGAGTGCAGCAGGGAATTCCAGAAGAAAATAATCATGTGCTTTATAGATTACAGCAAAGCCTTTGATTGCATAGATCATGCAAAACTTTGGATTTCTCTAAAAGAAATGGGTGTACCAACACACTAGATAATCCTGATGCACAACCTTTACTCGGGACAGTAGGCCACTGCAAGAATGGAATACAGAGAAACAGAATGATGCTCAGTTGGAAAGAGAGTATAGCAAGGTTGCATTCTATCGCCCTACTTGTTCAACTTGTATGCAGAAAACATCATGCACAGAGCAGGTTTAGATACTGAGAAGTGAAGATCAGAGGAAGGAACATTAAAAGTCTAAGATATGCAGATGACACTACATTACTAGCAGAAAACAACACAGTCTTGGAGCAACTACTAAAGAAAGTCAAAGAAGAAAGTGCAAAAGCAGGCTTAATGCTAAACATTAAGAAAACAGAAATAATGACCATGGAGGAGTTACAAAAATTCAAAATAGATGATGAGGAAATTGAACTAATGAAAGACTTCCCATTTCTTGGATCAATCATAGACCAGAGCGGAGAGTACAGCCATGAAATCAGAAAAAAACTAGGGACTTTTTCAAATGGTTGAAAACCCACCCCCCCTGAAGAGGTCGGGAGAAGAATAGGGCTGTTGCTCTTACACAGCCCTGTTTCAGAAAGCCCCGTTCTCGTCCCAACCTCTTCCTGACTTTTCTCGTGCTGCTGGCACAACTTTTTACTGACAGATGTTTTCCGTCAATAAAAAGTGGCGCCTGCAGCATGGGGGAAGGATGGGATGAGGACAGGGCTGTCTGAAATGGGGCTGTGTAAGCACGACAGCCCCGTTTTTCCCCCGACCTCCTTGGGTTTTTTTCCAGTCGTTTGAAAAAGTCCTTGGTCTGGGTAGGGTAGCTATGAAAGAACTAGATAAGATCATAAAATGCAAAGATATAACACTGAGCACCTAGTCAGGATTGTTCAAGCCATTGTCTTTCCCATCAGCATGTACTGATGAGAGAGCTGGACAATGAAGAAAGGTGATTGAAAGAGAATCAGCTAATTCGAAATGTGTTGGAGAAGAGTGCTGAGAATACTATGGATGGCCAGAAAGTCAAATAAATGGGTCTTAGAACAGATCAAGCCAGAGGTCTCACTAGAAGCCAAGATGACTAAATTGAGGCCGCCATACTTCACTCACATGAGATGACACGACTGATTGGAAAAGTCAGTGATGCTAGGATAAGTGGAAGGAAAAAGAAAGGAAGAGTGCACACCAGATGGAAAGACTCAATCAGAGGGGTCATAGGCTTGAACTTGCAAGACCTGAACAGGGCGGTAGAAGACATGGGACTTGGAGATGCCTCATTCATGGAGTCTCCATGAGTCAAAATTGACTTGAGGACAGATAACAAGAAGTCCCAAAAATAATTTCCCAACATCTACAAAACATGTGGAGCTATCTACACTAATACTATAATACCACTGAAACAGCGCTTCACATGAGGGGGTTCATGGCAACTGTGGTGGGCAGCAGTTTTCACCCCACAGCAGACCTCACCTGATGATTTTCAGTGAAAAATTAGCTAGAAGTTACAGCTGGAAGTCAACTTTTTGCAGCTTCTGGAATTCTGGCAACATTTGTGCGTAGTGTTCTAGGAGACCTTCATGAGCTGTGATTGTTGTTCTTTTAGCTTTATTTTGGTTGCGTGTGTGTTGAGCATTCAGGGTATGCACAAAGGGGTTGCTTGGGCCACAGGTGAGGTGTAGACCTCAAGTTCCTGACTCCAGCTTAGAGTTACATTTGAAGGAACCCTTTAAGTTGCACTTTGTTTTGTACTGCTATTAAGAGAATAAGGAAATGACATTAACCAAGACATTGGTTTAATTTCTCTCAGTTAATACGTGTTAAGTTGTACATAGATGCTGAATGAGATCTCAGTGTTACACATGTCTTAACAGGAATGGACTAACAACTAATTGTAGAATATGAATAGGAACACAGAGTCAGTGAATGTGTGTTCTCTGCCCTTACATGAACAAGAAATAGTCAAACTTATAAGAATTTGGAATGAGAACTGCATATGGAAATATTGGGTGTATATCCAATCAAATCAGAATTCTAATTTAGATTTGCTAGTGGCTTATTAAGTTTTCTTGGAAAAGTCACAACCTCTTAGTTTGTTTCTTGTCACGTTGTGAAAATTAAGGTTAATCTTTAACACTGAATGAATAAACTGTCAGAGCCTGTAGTTATTTACTAGTATGAAAGTACATTTTGAAGGCATATTTCCATAATAAACATTTCCACCAAAGACTCTTGGGGGCAAAACAATGTTAGAAGTTCTGTAATTTCTTGATAATTGCTTATGTTGATTTAATTTCTTCTTTCCCTAAAGGTAAAGTGCAAGTTAAAAGCTCAGACATTCAAGTTGGAGACCTCATCATAGTGGAAAAGGTTGTTGTTTTTAATATATATTTTAATTATTAACATTGTAAATGTTTTCCCCTGTATCTTTTATCCTGGATATTAACTACGCATTCCACTTTTAATCTGCCCTGTGACAGAAGATGAAAATATGCTGGCAAATAATGTCAAGCCGTTGTACATTTTGTGGTATTACTATGTGATTTTATGAATCTGCTCAGCATTACATTTCAGGAAGAATTCTCAAACCAGAGGATTTAGAATGTCCCATCCTGTGTTCCTTCATTGTAGGATGAAAATGCCAAATGCAGTTGCTGTATTTATTTGCTATTTGAAAGTTGGAGGTTTGTAGCTTATTTTTTAAAACTGGGGTGGGCAACTTGTGACCTTGCAGATGTCGTTGGACTGCAACATAACTCCCAGCATTCCTTCCCATTGGCTATTCCACCTAGGCTGGTAGGAATGGAGTCCAGCACTGTTTGAAAGGCCACAAGTTGTTCTTCCCTGTTTTAAACAGTTTTTAATGCACATGTTACAGTCTAATTCATTGATTACTTTTGCCTCCAGGCATGGGGAAATGGGAGGAGTTGGTGAAGCCAAACACAAATGCTGAATTGAGAGTTTCCCCTAGAATGTATTACTTGGATAGAACATGTGTCTTGTCATTCCTTTTTAATTTAGTTCTGGAAATTGGGTATCTCGCAAATATACCAAATAAGCATTCCTAAGTTGTTTAATTAAACTTCTCATCAGCTGGTAGGAATAGGAGAATATAATCAGGCATTAGTAAAAAGAGTTGGACAGTTATAACATGAGTAGACCACATCCACAACTGTCAGAGGAATCTGAGTAATATGCTTCTGGGAATATCTTGCGTGTTGCCACATTCATATTGATTTGATATCAGATATTTAGATTTGTTTGAATGTGCTTAAAGTTTTCTTCGCCTCTCCTGAGATTAATTTCTAATTTGTTTTTCTGATACACTCCATTTAATGCAATCCTTAACTGATTGAAGGTGGCTTTTCTTGATTTTGTATACAGTTGCCCCTCCACATTCACAGGGGTTAGGGACATGAGACCGCCGTGAATGTGAAAAAACTGCGAATAAAAACTAGGTCACGCCACCACCCTCCCACAACCCCAGCTGCTTCTCCCCCCCCCCCAGGAGCAGCGACGGGGCTACCCAAGCCTCGTTGCTGCTTCCTCCCACCCTCTCCCGCCACCCCAGGAGCAGCGACGGGGCTACCCAAGCCTCGTTGCTGCTTCCTCCCCCCCTCTCCCGCCCCCCGCCAGAGCAGCGACGGGGCTACCAAAGCCTCGTCGCTGTTTCCTCCCCCCCTCTTCCGCCCACCCAGGAGCAGCTATGGGGCTACCCAAGCCTCATCGCTGTTTCCTCCCACCCTCTCCCGCCCTCCCCAGGAGCAGTGACGGGGCGACCCAAGCCTCATCGCTGCTTCCTCCCCCTCCCCCCCAGGAGCAGCGACGGGGCTACCCAAGCCTTGTCGCTGCTTCCTCCCATCCTCTCCCACCCCCCCAGGAGCAGGGCCCCCCTTGCAGTTTTTTGGATGGCGGGGGGTGCACCCAAAACCACGAATAGTCAAAACCGTGAATCTTAAAGCCGTGAATGTGGAGGGGTTACTGTAATTGCATATCAAGTGTCAATATGCTCTTTTAATGTTATAGTATAAAACTTCTGATTAATCTGTAGGTTTCTGAAATAAGCATACTTAATTTGGCATGGGCACTATGATGACTTCTGCACTGAGTGATGATTAGCTTTTGTGAAAGCTAGTCATCACACTGAATACATTTAATGCACAGATTATACAGCAGAAAACTTTTATTATTGTTATTATTATATTTACAGCCATTTTACCGATAACAGTCATAACATACACAGCGTTATGAACTATACGTGACTCAGAATCAGCTTAAAACAAAATTCTTTGGCTTTCAGCAAAACCATAAAGAAATTATGCATTAAAGTTACTATATCGCTAACACAGGTGATACAGGTTATTACCATCTTACCCTATTACATGTTACCTGTTAAATAAAACAAAATACCTTTCTTATTCTCTCCGGTTTGTTTCCTTATGTAATAACCTGCAAAATACCCCCAACAGAAGGCATTTAAATTAAGGAAAGAAATCCATAAAGTCCTTATTATCCTTGATATTATTATCTTATTGTTATTATTGTTATGGCTTTAAAAATTATATATATTTGTATGTGTAAATGCTTATAAATGTTTTTAAAAGGTTCAGTCTTCCAACCACGTCACCATAAATCCCTTCCATTCTGTCCTCCAGTATTCTATTAGCAGTTTCCAGTCCTCTCTAAAGTTTTCTACTGAGTGATTTCTTACCCAGCATGTAAGCAGAAAACTTTTATATTGCTCTGTGAAACTTCAAACAACATTCCAATGAAATCAGTTAATATACTCAGTTTATCACAAGGATGGTCCTCCAGATATTACTTGGTTCCAGTTTTCATCATACAGGTTGCGTCTCCCTTATCTGAAATGTGTGGAACCAGAGGTGTTTTAGATTTAGGAATATTTTGGATTTTGGAATACTTGGGTATACATAATGAGATATCTTAGCAATGGGACCCAAGTCTGAACAAAAATATTGATTCATAATTCATATACACCTTTTACACATTATCTGAAAATAATTTTATTCACAATATTTTTAATAATTTTGTTCATGAAACAAAGTTTGTGTACATTGAAAACATCAGAAAGCAAAAGTGACACTATCTCAACCACCCATGTGGACAATTTTTGGAATGTTTCGGATTTTGGAATTCCGGATAAAGAAGACTGAACCTGTACTTCATTTACAGTGCTTGCTATGGTTGATGGGAGTTGCACTCCAGCCTTTGGAGGCAACATGTTTTTTAAAGCTGCTGTGATGATGAATCAAGTAACATACTTACATGTTTAAACTAGTCCTGACTTTTTTTTTTTTTGCAAAATGCAATTAATTTCTTGGATTTCAGCCCTAGTATCCCTCATTTTTTTGATTTAAGATGTACAGTAAATGGATATGAAAGAATTAGATACACTTTCAGCATAATCTAAAAGATTTAGCACTGGCATGTACTTGATTGCATCTTGCATTTTAGGATGGTGAAACCTTTTCCAGTATCTCAAAACCATTATTCTAGTAACTACTAGAAAAAGCCTTGATCCTTTGAAATGCCTTTTATCTCTTTAGAACGAAAATAATTTTGCAATTAGTGTAGTATGCTACTAGTATAGTATAGTATAAATTTATTCGGTCATTGACCAGCAAAATCAAAATTATAAGTCCAATACAGAGCAATTGCAATAAAAATTTAAAAATTTCTAAACACAGTTATTAAACACAGTTATTAAACATTAATATCGTACACACTTCAGAATAAAAATTGAGATATCCATTTCTCCTAAGATTCGATACTTCCCCTTCAGTCTTTACCAGATTAACTTTATTATTTCCCAATAGCCAAACGAAGAGGTTATATCAACAATATAACTGAGTTGGTGCCTCATATAGAGCCAAATATGTCCGACATAATCAAACTGAAGCCGTGATAGAAAACTGTGATTTCCAGCCATATTCTGAGAAATTACAATCACAATCTTTGATGTCGAGAGCTTAAAGCTCAGACGTGCCTGGGGCCAGCTGACGCGACTTCCTTGGTCCCATCGTTAACTGCCTCAGTCTTACAGACACACAACTTGCCTGCATTAGTTCCCGTTAACCATTTGAGGTCGCAGTTTACATACAATATAGCAAAACTTTGCTACCTTAAATACAACCTCAGGAACCTGATTATTTAGAAGATTATAGATATAAAAGGCGTCGGGGTGTCCAGGGTATTTCTCCAGAAGGGGGGTAATCAGCTGGTGACGGGTGTCTCTATAGAATTGAGTATGCTACTATATAAGAGCAAAGGAAGTTAAAGGATAGTCTCTTTTTGCCATAGCTCATAATGGAACATGCATGACAGTGCTTGTTAATCCCTATTCTTAAAGGAGGTTATTTCTTTTATTTTTTATTTATTTATTTTTGGCCTTCAGTCTTAATGGTGTGAGTCTTAAGAATCACAGCACTTTTTGTGCATAGGAGAATGATGCAGATGCATTTTTAAAAAACTAAAGATGAAAAACAATCTTTTTCATTATCAGAAGTGGGATGGGATGAAGTATAAACAGAAAGTGGCAATTACTATTTTAAGTAACTTCCAAATCCACTCTTCAGTACCCATTGTTTAAGGGTATCTGTTGTTAGGTTACAAAATTTTGATTAATACCATTCTAGGATAGCACATGCTATACACGTTAAAATGATTTGCCTCATAGGATAGTTGCACAGAGGTAAAACATTCAACCGATTCCCATCCTCCAGCTCGTTAGTAAATGTCTTTAGGATTGTAACTTTAATCTTTAAAAATGTGAGATTGCTTGTTTTTTGAATTTGTCTTTTCTACTTATTTCAATACTGTTTCCTATTTGTTCTAATTTTGATAAATTTTTAATGTGTCACAATATGTTACAGAAATATGTTAAAGAACCAGTCAGGAGTGAAATGTTCAGTTGCTCACTCAGTATAGAAAAAAACCCTCACACGAGTTAGGCTTCTATGTGACTGAAAGATGAATCAACATTTTTTAACATTCATTAGGCTTTAGATGGCTGAAGGCTGAAGAACCTGGAGATAAGTTGTGCTGACAGATAGGCACAATTGATATTGATATTGACTGGGAGAGAACCAGACTGACTTGGAAATCTTTATAGGCCTTCCAGGTCAAGAGGAGTCAGTAGGCTGCTTGGTTGAGTGGAATCATTCTTGCAGCATGGTTCTCCAGATGGAATATTGGAGCACATGCACATCAGATATCAACACTCATGCCTAAGGGTTCTAGCAAGACACTACATTTCTGTGGTAAAATTGATAAGCTGCTCACAAAAGAATGTGTATTATCTTAACCACCAGCTATGTCCTAACAATAGTAACTACTTAAGCATAAAGTTTGCCTCTTTTAAAATAATAATAATAATAAGTGGCTTCTGGCTTCTTGATTTATTTAGGAATCATAGAATCATAGAATCATAGAATTGCAGAGTTGGAAGATACCACGAGGGCCATCCAGTCCAACCCCCTGCCATGCAGGAAATCACGATCAAAGCATCCCCGACAGATGGCCATCCAGCCTCTGTTTAAAGACCTCCAAGGAAGGAGACCCCACCACACTCCGAGGGAGTGCGTTCCACTGCCGAACAGCTCTTACTGTCAAAAAGTTCCTCCTCATGTTGAGGTGGAATCTCTGTTCCTGGAGCTTGCGCCCATTGCTCCGTGTTCCAGTCTCTGGAGCAGCAGAAAACAAGCCTGCTCCATCCTCAGCGTGACATCCCTTCAAATACTTAAACAGGGCTATCATATCGCCTCTTAACTGTCTTTTTTCCAGGCTAAACATACCCAGCTCCCTAAGTCTCTCCTCATAAGGCATCGTTTCCAGACCTTTCACCATTTTAGTTGCCCTTCTCTGGACACGCTCCAATTTGTCAATATCCGTTTTTAATTGTGGTGCCCAGAACTGGACACAGTATTCTAAGTGAGGTCTGACCAAGGCAGAATAGAGTGGCACTATTACTTCTCTTGATCTAGACACTATACTTCTATTGATACAGCCCAAAATCGCATTGGCCTTTTTAGCTGCCGCATCACACTGTTGGCTCATGTTTAACTTGTGGTCTACTAGGACTCCTAGATCCCTTTCACACGTAGTCTCATTCAGCCAGGTCTCTCCCATCCTATATTTATACATTTCATTTTTCTGCCCTAAATGCAGTACTTTACATTTCTCCGTATTGAATTTCATTTTGTTAGCTTTGGCCCAGCTCTCCAGTCTTTGGCCCAGCTCTCCAGAATCATTCTAGTATCATTGTACAAGGGCTAAAGCAGACTTCCTCCATAAAACTACTCAGTGGTTTTGAAACAGAACTTCTTTGTGGTCTCTGTGTCTCACACAGTTGGGTCTTGTGCCAGTGCAGAACTATCCATGGAATGTTTCAGAGCTGAGTAGCTTTTGCTGGGATCCTTGCCCCTTCAGAGAGCTACTCCCTCTCAGTTCCTTTATGTCCATCGTGCTGTTCATCTCCGATAGCTCCAGAGTTGGAGTACCCCTTCATATTTTTTTTCTTCATATTAAACTACTCAGTGGTCCTGAATCTTCGTTTGTGAAGAGAAGTCAGAGAGAGAGAGAGAGGGTGTGTGTGTGTTTGAAATGAAACTTTTTAAGTGAGAAAAATTTCATTAGGCACAGTTTTTGTAATTTGAAAAATGTTAAGGTTTTTCTCCCCCATCCAAACTTGCATTCCTATTTATAAAAGTTATATGAATGTTCTGTTCTTACATGGAGCTCCCATCCAAGAGAGCAATTAGGTCCGTACCAACTTAGTAACCTTGAAGTCTTTCAGACCATTAATTCGATACAATTTACTTTTCATTTTAACAAGTGTAATGTAGATTATTTTCACACCATATCTAGGGACAAAAGGGTTGAGATATATATTTTTTCATTACAAAACTAAATAACTAGAACTGGCAAATATAAGAATTCATTTTGATTGGCATCCCGCCATTTTAATGGGAATGGTAAGACTAATTATGTTTGGTGGTATGTGAAAAATTGTATTTTTTGTCAGAGCTTTAGCTTGTTAATAGGAAACAGTTTTAAAGATAAAGCTGGTAACCAGAGAAGTGACTAAAAGGTTTATGTCAACATTAAAAGAGAAGCTGTAAAGATGTATAGTTAATCTATATCAAGACAGCACATCTGATTTTATGTTTGTCATTTAAGGAATGATTTATTGACTTTTGAAGTTGCGTTTTGCCTCTCCTCTCAGTTTTGCAGATAGTGGGGTCCCAAGTATTGAATATACAATATAGTTCATGTTCTTCAGTAAGATTTATATTTTTGCTTTATCCTCTCTTTCTACCATACTGTATGAAAAGTCTTCTTGCTCAGTATAAGGAGTAATCTGGACAGTTTTAGAATAGACAGTAAAAAGTCCCCATTTATTTTAACTTTTGACAGAAAAAAATGTCAGAATAGATGTCAGAATAGCTTCTTTAGGCATTTTTATGCAGACTACAAAAAAATTGCAATAATTTTAGGAAATTTTCATGATCTGACATTTAAGTGAAGTGAATGGAGCAGTTATGTTGATACTTGTCTATAACTAGTATATATATTCTCATGTCATGAACTTGAGTAGTTCTTTGGAGAAATTGATACAGGAAGGCCTCTCATGGTCTGGGATAAGGAGAGGTTTATTTTAGAAAAGGCATGTATAGTGGCATTATGGGAGAGGGTTTAATTTTTTCTCCCATTTGTCTCCCAGTCCCCCAATTTCCAAAAGCTGATAATATTTCCACAGAGGTGCTGTATCTGACCGCTCCCCCTGCAGTGGCAGTACTAGCTGCTCCAGAGAATAATTTAGGTCTCTTTTCAATGGGATGAAAGGAATGGATTAAACATCCTGACTCCTACTGCCACTTGTCATCAATTTGGCAGACACATGTGGCTTCTGTGAAATAAAAACAAAAGAATTAGCAAATTAAATTTTTGTTGAACTTGCCCAGTTTTACCACTTGGAGAAAGCTACCCCAAAATAGCCTGAAAACTGATACCATTTACTGAATTGCCACAAAGTTATACCATTAAAGTGTGTGTGTGTATGTGTGTGTATGTGTGTGTATGTGTGTGTGTGTGTGTAATTCCACATAGGTATCAATTTACCGCTACCAGTTCCAGTCTCTTCCTACACCATTCTCTGAAAGCAGCTGTGGGGAACCTTTGGACTTGTAGATTTATTTGGGATTGTGGGTAATCCAAAACTTATCCAAGGTTTCCACAGTCCTGCATTAGATGTCAAGAGACACTTTTATAGTAGGTTGGCTATAAGAAGCAAGGCGGTAATAGTGTGTGTATATAGGAGAGAGATAAGGTGGATTAGAGTTACCCTAGATCAGAACACATTAGTTGTGATTTACCAAAGTAGATGTATTACTAAAACAGACAGAACATAGAACTGCAATCAAACAAGTAAACAAAAAACCCAAAACCTGTTCTGAACTACAGTTGTCCCTCTGGATCCACGGATTTTGTATCCACAGATTTAAGTATTCCCAGTTTGAAAATATTCTTTAAAAAATAATAATTATTAAAAAATAATAATCCAAAAAGTAAACCTTGATTTTGCCATCTTATATAAGGGACACCATTTTGCTATGCCATTGCATCTAATAGGACTTGAATATTCATGGACTTTGGTATCCACGGGGGGTCCTGGAACCAAAACCCCAGCGAATATGAAGGGACAACTGTATTATGAATTTAATAACATTTGTTTTTTTATTTCATATATTTTTATTAATTTTTATAATCATACATTATAATATCCAATCAATACTTATTTAGTATAACACATAAAATTACTATAAGCATCACAATTTTTCTATTAACTAATTTCAAAAGTCAACATAAATTCTTTACAGTGATTCTTTTCATGAATATTACTTCCCCTACCCCCCCCCCCTCAGTGCTCCCCTTCACCAGAGCCATTATCCCTTACCTAATCTTTCCAGAGTCTCATTTCTTCTCGTGGAGGTAACCTCCCATCTCTTGTCTGTAATCCTTTTTTAACAAAGACTTTCCAAGTTTTATCAAAATCACGTTCTTTCCAACTTTCTCTTCTTACTTTAATTCTACATGTTAACTTATCATTTATTGCCATTTTCCAAACGTCTTTATATCACTTCTCCACTTGTACATTTATTTGCATTTTCCAATGTCTTGCTATAATTAATCTTGCTGCCGTTAATAAATTTGTTATTAAATCCTTTTCTGCTTGGTTCCCATTCTCTCCATTATAAATTGACATCAGTGCTATGCTTGGTTTCCTTTCTATATTTCTATTCAGAATATTCTCTGTTTCTATAAAAACCATTTCCCAAAACTGCTGTACAAATTTACAATTCCACCACATATGCATATATGTACCTATTTGACATCAATGCTATGCTTGGTTTCCTTTCGATTCCTCTGGAGGCGGAGGCATCGGAGGCACTGCTTTGCAGTGGTTCTGGTCCTTCCTCTCAGGCAGGACCCAGAGACTACTGCTCGGGGACAGTAGCTCCAGTAAAAGGGAGCTTACCTGTGGAGTACCACAGGGTGCTATTCTGTCCCCGATGTTATTTAATATCTATATGAAGCCGCTGGGTGAGATTATCTGGAGTTATGGAGCTGGGTGTTATTAGTACACCGGTGACACTCAGATCTATTTCTCTGTATCTCGTTCGTCGGTCTCGAATTCTGATGGCATCTTTTGTCTCAATGAATGCCTTCGGGCAGTAATGGGCTGGATGAGGAAAAACAGATTGAGACTGAATCCAGACAAGATGGAGGTGCTCACGGTAGCAGCCCCGAAACCAAGAATTGGGTTGCAATCTCCAGTCCTGGATGGGGTCACACTCTCCTCCAGTGACTGTGTTCCCAGTCTAGGGGTGCTCCTTGACTCGTCGCTCGATGACAAATCAGGTAAATGCGACAGTCAGGAGCGTTTGTTATCATCTTCAGCTGATACGCCAGCTGCGCCCTTTTCTGGAAGTAAGGGATCTTGAGCGCAGGAGGGGCATGCGGAGGCTGCGCGGCCAAACCCGCGATTCGCCCCCTCTCCCCACCTTCCAGGAAGGTGGGGAGAAGGGGCGAACGTGCCCCGTTTGGCCGCACAGCCTGTGGATCCCCCTCCTGCGCTCCCTCCTGGAAGGGAGTGCAGGAGGGGCATGCGGAGGCTGTGTGGCCAAACCCGCGATTCGCCCCTTCTCCCCACCTTCCAGGAAGGTGGGGAGAAGGGGTGAACGTGCCCCGTTTGGCCGCACAGCCTGCGGATCCCCCTCCTGCGCTCCCTCCTGGAAGGGAGCGCAGGAGGGGCATGCGGAGGCTGCGCGGCCAAACCCGCGATTCGCCCCTTCTCCCCACCTTCCAGGAAGGTGGGGATAAGGGGCAAACATGCCCCTTTTGGGCGCACAGCCTCCGCATCCTCCTCCTGCGCTCCCTCCTGGAAGGGAGCGCAGGAGTGGCATGCGGGGGCTATGCGTTGGAAGAGGGGGACGTCTTATAGGGCTAATATATCACAAACTCTGCATTTTACCTTAAAAATTGGGGGGGTGGTCTTATACGCCGGGTCGTCATATATATTTTATATAATTCACTTGTAATACCTTTCAAACTTTCATTATCATCCCTCTTTTCACCTTTTTTCACCAAATTTTCAAATTTTGTAAATTCCCTTGTTTCTTTATGATTCTTTTCCCAATTTTTAATCCATTGTTCTAACTGTATTCAATTAAACCATGAAATTTTCATTCCACTTAATTTCTCTCTTATACTCCCTTTCTCATTCATCCATCCTACCCATCCCTCTATTTTGTCTAGTCCTCTTTTCTTTAATTCCTTTCCCATTTTTTCCTTCAAATTATTTGGGGAATTTTTTCCATTATAACCGGTGTTAATAATGAATCAATAGGCAATAATTTTCTCTTATATTTATACCATATTTCCAATATATTTTGCAGAAATGGGTTCTCAATTCCTTTAATTTCCTTTTTTGTAAAATTACCAAAAAATATGTTCCATATTCTCTTTTCTATTCTTCCTGTTTATGTCTCTAACCATTCTAAATCCCCCTGTCCTACAATTCCTTCTATAACATATCTCAATTGATTAACTTCATAATATCCTTTTATTTTTGGAAGAATAAGTCCTCCCTCCTTCTGTGATATATACCAAAATAGTTTATTTAATCTTGTCCTTTTCCCTCCATTACAATATTTATTCAACATATTTTGCCATTTTTTTCAGTTCTACTTCTGATATTTTTATTGGTAACATTCTAAACAAAAACATTAGTTTAGGTAATATTTTCATTTTAACTAAAGCTACTCTTCCAAACCATGATAGTTGAATATTTTTATATTCTTCCAACTTCTTTTCCATTTCTTTCCTTAATACCATAATATTTTTCTCTTCTAATTCTTTTAAATCTTTTGTAATATTTATTCCTAAATACTTAATATTACTTTTTAATCTTCTAATTTTTTCTCTTTTACAAATATATTTTCTTCTTCCTTAGTATAGTTAAACAACATCATATCTGATTTATTCCAATTAACCTGTAAGCCTATCATCTCCCCAAATACTTTTAAATGTTCTTTAATTTTTCTATTCCATTAATCAAATCTTTAATTGTTAGCAATGTATCATCAGCAAACAAGCTTATCTTATGTTTTGTTTGTAATCCTATTCCTTCTATACTATTATCATTTCTTATCACATTTGCTAGTATTTCTATTACCATTGCAAACAATATTGGAGAAAGTGGGCAACCTTGTCTTGTTCCTCTCGTTATTTTTATCTCTCTTTCATTAACCATCACTATAGCTGTGTTATGGGAATACAATTGTTCTATTAATCCTCTAAACCTCTTCCCCATCCCAAATTCTTTCAATATTATTTTTAATGTTGGCCATTCCACACAGTCAAATGCTTTAAATATATCTAATGCTAATATCCCTGCTTTTGCTTTGCCAATTATATATATTTTATTTAACACCCTTCCTATCAAATTTGACATTTGTCTTCCTTTCACAAATCCACATTGATCCTTTAATATATATTTATACATACAACTATTCATTCTCTTTGCCATTATTGCTGATAATAACTTTGCATCTTGATTTATCAATGATATAGTCCTGTATGATCCCGGGTCCATCAAATCCTTATCTGGCTTTGGTATTAATATTATCAATGAGTGTTGCATTATGGAGGGACTTTATCTCCCATTATTATATTGTTATATAATTCTAATAATGTAGGTATTAACTTTTTTTAAAATACTTTATAATAATCTGGTCCTAACCCATCCATTCCTGGAGCTTTCCCACTTTTTAAATTATTTATTGCTTCCTCAACTTCCATTTTCGTAATTGGTTTTTCTAATAAATCCCTGTCTTCCTCTTCTGTTTTAATCTTCCAATTTTCCCCTACACATTTTTCTATTTGTTCCACTGATTTATTCCCTGACTGGTACAGGTCTTTATAAAACTCCTCAAAATTTGTTAGTTTTTCCTTCATTGTTCTATACATTTTACCTGTTTTATCTCTAATCCCATTTATCATATTTTCCATTTTCTTCTTCTGTGTGGATCTAGCCAACATTTTTGAATTTTTATTACTAAATTCGAAATACTCCCTTCTTAAATAAATTACAGAAAATTCTTCCAGGGATTAGAAGAGGCAAAATCTAGCAGTGTTATTCTTAATGTGTTTTTAAATGTCCAACCCGCATTCTTTTCCCACCCTGTTTGGATTTGCAAGCTCAGACAGTTCAATCATTTTCCTGCCATTGGTGGGGGTCCTGTTAGAGCATCTTTCCCTATATCAGCTTGCCCATTTGTTAGGATCATTAGGAAAACTCTTCTTCAAGGGTTCACAATATCCTGTATGTCTAGAAGGAAGAGAGCTTCCTCTGTCATGGTGATCTGATACTGGAATTTCTTCTTCACAAAGGCACAACTGATGCTGACATTGTAGTCTTTCTGGCACCAGTTTGAAACTTTTACATTTGTAATGGCTTTATACTTAAGTTTTATCTGTTTTTGTCCTTGTTTTCAGTTGTTCTGTCACAGTGTTTGAAAATTATTCCTTATTCTATATTTTATTTCTGTAGGGGTATCCAAACTTGCTTAACATGAGAGCCACATACAATAAACTTCAGATGTTTGAGAGCCACAGGACATGAACAGATATTACACACACACACTGTTGTGGTTACATGTACATTTTGTTACAAAATTATAATAAATGTTAAGAAATACTTGTATATAATAATATTTCTTCATGTATGTAGTTTTAAAACTGTTGATTTTCATTAGTTTCAATAATCAGAAAGTTCACACACACACACACACACATACCAAATGTTTTCAAAATCCTGATTGATAAGTGTTTTTAATTATATTGAGTGTATTTGATACAGTAGTGAACTATGGAAACATCCAAGAAGAATATGCAAATTTGCATTTCATTAATATTAGATGAAATTGCTAAAAATAAAAATAAGAGTGGTTAAAATATTTTAATGATATTAATTTGTCTTAGTAAGTATTTGGTCAAAATGTGGAAAATATTTCTGTTTTCATCTTCATGCTTTCACTTCTTACAATTTGATGATGCCATCTTCCTTCACAAAATTTTCATAGACACTTCTAAAAAAATAAAAGTGAAAAGGAACAATAGCTCCAAAATGTTCAGTGTAACCAAACTCTACAGTACCCAGTATCACACTTAACATCCCATTCATTTCACTGACAGCAACAAAGCCACATGCCAGAATAATGCATCACAAACTAACATTGTTAGCATCGGTTTGTATGATTACTGATTCTCCAGCACAGTGCCTCTGTAATCCTTGCTAATCTAAAATTTATTTAATCCCTGACTCAAATCTAGTATTAAAATTAGGATTTAAACTCTAAGATGTTCACCATGAGCATTAAATTTATGTTTTAATCCAGTGGCGTCTCAGTTTATACCTGGTAAATAATTATAAAGCTTGATTTTTTTTTTTACTTTTTATATGAATTGTAATGCGAAAAGGAGCTCAACCAACATAATTCTGTGAGCTGCACATAATGTGTCAAAGAGCCACATGTGGCTTGTGAGCAATGGTTTGACCACTCTTGTTCTATATGTACCCTGTGGTCATACTTGTTGTACACAGCTCTGGTATCTTTGCGGATGGAGTAAGTAAATACAGCGGGCCTTTGGTATCTGTTGGGGTTTGGTTCCAGGATCCCTTGTACCAAAATCCATGGATGCTCAAGTCCAGTTCTATACAATGGCATAATAAAATGGTGCCCCTTATATAAAATGGGAAAATCAAGGTTTGCTTTTTGGAAAATAATTTGGAATATTTTCAAGCAGTGGACAGTTGAATCCATGGATGCAGACTCCATGGATATGGAGAGCCAACTGTACTCTTTCCAGACCACATAAAACAATGAAAGCAGGAATAACTGAAGTGCTGGTAGATTCAACCAGAGATGTAGTCAATAGCATCTGTAAGCCTTGACATCAGCATGCCCCTATCTTTTCAGGAAAGTTGTAGAGATTAGAATGAAACATACTTCTTTCTCAAAATACAAAAAAGATGGGTGGGGGAGAAGAGGGCATGCATGTTGCTATCATACTTCCAGGGAACATACATGGCAGCAAAGATTAGTGCAGAAGAAGGAACTCGTATCCAGCCAGCTTAGTAGCCTGGGTGTTAGAAGGTAAACAGGCTTCCTGCTGCTTGCTTCCTTTAAGCCTAGTATAAATTCCTGTAATGATCCCCAAGCCTTCTCTTTTGTTTTTTCAAATTATTGTAATAATTACTTCATTTAAAGAACTGTGGATTACTGAATTGTTGCGAGTTCATAATTCCTAAAAAAAGAAAGAAAAGAATTGAAAGTGCTTAGTGCTGGGAGTCCAGATACATTGCTAAATACTTGAGCATTAATCTGAATGAGACCTTATTTCATTTTTTTTCTTTCCAAATACTCTATATCCTTTTTCCCAACAGAATCAGCGAATCCCATCTGACATGGTGTTTTTAAGAACTTCAGAAAAAACAGGTATGTTGCTATTTTCTAGTCTTGCTATATGAATACTTTTGTGAATTGAATGATGCAGTAGATACACTCAAATTAAAAGTTTCTGTTATTGCTACTTTTGCTTCCTTTGGATTTATCTTCTAGGTCCTGTTTGCTTTCATTTCCCCCCAGTCTATTAGAACATCTGTTGTCCTCTCCTTTCTCATTGAGCAGTCCTGCTTTCATATCTTTTCTGATGTAATGCCTACTGAATGACTATTGAGGCAGGGACAACACCTGATGAAGTGGGCTTCTCAGCAGAGTTGATGGTAGCCCTGCTGTTGCTATTGCAGCCTGAGGAAATAGCTGCTGAATGAGTTGGGGATGAATTACCCTGGACTTAGTTGACAAATATTCATGTTTCTAAATGCATGAAGCCACTCAGAAATCTTCAGTTACTGGTAAAGAAGTAGTTAGAACCATAAGGAAAGATAATTTATTGCCCAGAAATTTTGTAGGATGGATTACATACTTGGGTAGGCTTCAGATTTAATCATACATGAAATAGATCCACTGAAATGAATGGAACTTAAATTAATTGTTAATCACAATTAACATTTCCCATCAATTTCAGAGTATGTAACCCTAAGCCTAACTCTGTCTGGATCCAATTCTGTGTTGCTGAATATTACATTTTGCTATCTATCTATTTCAAAATATTAGATGTAGTGGTTAAGAGATTTAGGAAGACTCTGTGATGTACTTTGTATTGCTTGTTGTAGCTGCAACCTTTGATTAAATTATTATTCTATATTTATATTTTGCTGCCAAACTATTGCGGGAATAATAGGATTTTTTCAAATATTTTCAGTACTATAAGAGGCAAGCAGAATCTGGTATAGAGAGTGAGACATGTTATATGTTGTTGACAATTGTATTTAGTTGTTTGGTACATCTACAAATTATAATTAATTACAGGTAACTGTTGGGTGTCTTTTTGCACAAAGATGTCTGACACTGTGAACCTGTGAAATTACACAGAAAATGTAGCACCACTTTGAAATTCAGCTGTTCAACTCAAGTGTCACCTTCTATCTGCTTCTGAGCAGACTGGTACTGAATAATAAGGCTGTAATACTTGTAGCGCACGTTCTGGAAATTTCTAATATGTTTAGAAACCATACATTCTAAAACCTACCTGTCTTGAAACAAAAAAAAGTTTGGGAAATGTATTGCTACAGAGAATGACAAATGACTAGAGTGAAGTTTTGCACATACGGCCAAATAAACTTTTATCTGCAGGGCATGAGTGACTGCCAACAATCTGTCCAAACTACTTTAATCTGTTCCTGTATCTCAGTTCCTATTCCAGTTTTAACATTTGATTTAACTCAGGCTAGCAGTGTTTTGACACCTATCTCAAGCCACTGAATAATATTACTTTTATGGGTTTCACCTATTGTTTTATACATGAACCCTAGTGGAACAATAACATTAAGACTAAGTATACTAATAATACTATACTTAATACGCTAATACTTAAAAGAGCAGGTGTAGTGTAGTAGCTGAGAAACTGAACTACAGAGCAAATGAATCTGGTTGAAATCTTGCCTCTCCTATGAATGCAAAAATATGAATAGGCAAACCACTTTGTCACCACCTTATCTATCTAGGTGCATTATAGATATGATTTCAACCTGGCATATGGGATTCTTGTAAAAGATAATACCCAGAATCTGGAGAGGCTTAAGTGCTTTTCTTTCCTTTCAGTAACTGTTAATGAGGTGTTGCACTGAAGGGTCCCTGAACTTTGAGGGCTCTTTTTGGGAATGCAGGGATAGGCTACCATGAAGGAGGAGGTGAATTCTATTTATGGAACACCACATTTGACACTTATATTCCATCCAGTATGTACATGAAGTCATTTGAATAGCAAAGCATTATATGAATGCAGAGTACTGTTGTTGTGTGTCTTCAAGTCATTCTGACATATGGTGACCCTATCATGAGGTTTTCTTGGCAGAATTTGTTGAGAGGGGTTTGCCCTTGCCTTCCTCTGAATCTGAGAGAGAGTGACTTGCCCAAGGCCAGCCAGTGGGTTTCCATGGCTGAGCAGGGATTTGAACCCTGGTCTTTCAGGAGCTCTAGTCCAACACTCAAACCACTACACCTCATATATTTCCATGCTGAGTATTAGCACACAGTAAACATAATTGTATTAATTATATTTGGGGAGTAGAGGAAGGGCTTATATTCAAAAGCAGGAGTGTGTTCTCCTTTCCCCCATTTTTCTAGTATATTGCTGCAGGAAGTGGGCTGATAGCCATTTTCTCTCCAAAGTGCCTCTTTTGAAAGGAACTTGCAATGGAAATATCATTACGTTGTTGTTGTTGTTGTCGTTGTCTTTATATATCTTGACCTTTTCCCCAATCTGGGACTCAGTATGGGTTACAGCCATTAAAACAAATATAGCTGAAACAGTTATTCATACAAAAGATGAATCTGTAATTAAACTATGTGCAGAATTAAAACCAGTTAAAAACATAGCCATTAATAAGAAAATAACAAACAACATACAGCACAGTATGCAAGGCCTGTTCCCCTTGAGCAATCAGTCGTCGAAGGCATGTTGAAACAAGTCTTCATGTGCCTGTGGAACGATAGCAAGGAAGGCATTAGTCTAACCTCTCTAAGAAGGGACTTCCACTAAGCAGGTCATCTCCTGTGTTTCTGCCTAGATGTACCTGTGAGAGTGGTGAACCATAGAGAAGGGCCTTCCCAGAAGATCTCAAAACATGGTCAGGCTCATAAGGGAGAATACAACCCTTCAGATAACCTGGAACTGAGCTAGCTGCAAAGGGCATTATAGGTTATAACCAGCGCTTTGACTTGTGTCCAGAAATAGATTATTAGCAAGTGCAGCTGTTGTAACAAAGGGGTTGTGTGTTCCCTCTAACCACTGTAACATCATTTCAGGTGTATTGGAGGGGGTACACTTTCTACTCCGGTCATACTCCTGAAGTAATGCTATGATTTTCTTCTGCTTCCTACTCCCCCATCAATGTTTAAAATGCTTTTCCATTTGAATGTCCTGAGAAGTGGGGTGTGAAAGTGAGGAGACATTTTTGGTTTAGCTTTACATCAGTCATTGCCCTGTGAATCTGTATGCGTGTTCATTCCACTCTGTATTGTAAGTCTGTATTTCTCTGTATTTCTCCTTGTCCTGATTGTCGGCCTTGAATTCCGATGGCATCTCTCCTCTTAATGATTGTCATAAAGCAGTAATGGGCTGGATGAGGAAAAACAGATTGAGATTAAATCCAGACAAAACAGAGGTGCTCACGGGAGCGGCCCCAAAACCAGGAGTTGAGTTGCAACCTCCAGTCCTGGACAGGGTCACGCTCTCCCTTAAGGACTGTGTTCGCAGTCTGGGGGTGCTCCTTGATTCATCGCTTCAGATGACTAGTCAGGTGAATGCAACGGTCAGGAGCGCCTGTTATCAGCTTCGGCTGATACCCCAGCTGCGCCCTTTCCTGGAAGTAAGGGACCTCGAGACTGTGGTGCACGTGCTGGTAACCTCTCTTCTAGATTTCTGCAATGCGCTCTACATGGGGCTATCCTCATGCTTGGTCCGGAAACTTGGTTCAGAAATATGGCAGCCAGAGTGGTTTCGGGAACATCTTGGAGAGACCATATAACTCCAGTATTAAAATCTCTCCACTGGCTGCCTATCAGTTTCCAGCCCAGTATAAGGTGTTGGTTATTACCTTTAAAGCCCTAAATGGCTTGGGTCCAACTTATCTCCGGAACCACCTCCTCCCATACAATCCTCCCCATGCACTCCGGTCCTCTGGGAGGAATTTGCTTCAGCCACAAAAATCTAGGCTGTCTGCAACATCCCAGAGGGCCTTTTCGGTAATCGCCCCCAAATTGTGGAATGACCTGCCGAACGAGATCCGTCAGATGACAAGCCTGAGTAGCTTTAAAAAAGCACTAAAGACGGATCTCTTTTGGCAGGCCTTTCCTAATTAGATCCCGGCCTCAGGGTCTCCTGGCCTCTTTTAGTCTGCTGGGTATTTATTGTATTTATTGTTTTTAAATGTGATTTTAGATTAGTTGCTTTTTAATATATATTTGTTTAATATCTTTTTATGGGGGTGAGTGGGGGTGGGTTGTGTTTAGGGATTTTTATCTGTATTGTATTTTAATTTTTGTAAGCCGCCCCGATTGTTTTAACAGAGGGGCGGGGTATAAATAAATTTTATTATTATTATTATAAGTGTTGAAGGGAAGGTGTCATGCATCCCCTCTCTCTCCAAATTACTCCTCTCTTGGGTGTTGGTAGTCTGTCTGAATTTAGTCTGGGAGCAGGGACTAGATGCTTGGATCAGAATGTACCTGAAATCATCAAATGTGTCTCTTAAACCTAATTTAACACTTTTGACCTGAAATAGAGAAAACACTGCAGAATGCCTCCCAGAAGATTCTAAAATAAGAGTTGTCACCTTCCAAGGGGCACATCCCCAAGCCACCACACTCTCTTGCCATTATCAAATTTGCTTCTGGGCTAGTGACAAAAAAACACCAAAGCAAAGCAAACCAAAACAACTCCGTAGTCCTGATTACTCAAATAAACCTAACTGAAATAAGTAGGACCTGTTTATTAGTGAGCATACTTAGTACTAGGAAGCCAGTGTAGTGTAGTTGTTTGAGTGTTGGACTATGACTCTGAAGACCAGGGTTCAAATTACCGCTTGGTCATGGAAACCCACTGGGTGACCTTGGGCAAGTCATACTCAATCATAGAATCATAGAATCATAGAATTGCCGAGTTGGAAGAGACCACGAGGGCCATCCCGTCCAACCCCCTGCCACGCAGGAAATCTTGATCAAAGCATCCCCGACAGATGGCAATCCAGCCTCTGTTTAAAGACCTCCAAGGAAGGAGACTCCACCATGCTCCGAGGGAGTGTCACGTTGTCACAGAGATTCCACCTCAACACTGTCGAACAGCTCTTACTGTCAAAAAGTTCCTCCTAATGTTGAGGTGGAATCTCTGTTCTTGGAGCTTGCATCCATTGCTCCGTGTTCCAGTCTCTGGAGCAGCAGAAAACAAGCCTGCTCCATCCTCAGCGTGACATCCCTTCAAACACTTAAACAGGGCTATCATATCGCCTCTTAACCGTCTTTTTTCCAGGCTAAACATACCCAGCTCCCTAAGTCTCTCCTCATAAGCATAGTTTCCAGACCTTTCACCATTTTAGTTGCCCTTCTCTGGACACGCTCCAATTTGTCAATATCCTTTTTGAATTGTGGTGCCCAGAACTGGACACAGTATTCTAAGTGAGGCCTGACCAAGGCAGAATAGAGCAGCACTATTACTTCCCTTGATCTAGACACTATACTTCTATTGATACAGCCCAAAATCTCATTGGCCTTTTTAGCTGCCGCATCACATTGTTGACTCATGTTCAACTTGTGGTCTACTAGGATTCCTAGATCCCTTTCGCACGTAGTCTCGTTCAGCCAGGTCTCCCCCATCGTATATCTATGCATTTCATTTTTCCGCCCTAAGTGCAGTACTTTACATTTCTCCGTATTGAATTTCATTTTGTTAGCTTTGGCCCAGCTCTCCAGTCTATCCAGGTCATTCTGAATTTTGATCCTGTCCTCTAGGGTATTAGCTGCTACTCCTAATTTGGTGTCATCTGCAAATTTGATAAGTATGCCCCTAATTCCCTCATCCAAGTCATTGATAAAGATGTTGAATAGCACTGGGCCCAGGACAGAACCCTGTGGCACCCCACTGGTCACATCTTTCCAAGACGAAGAGGAGCCACTGCTGAGCACCCTTTGGGTTCAGCCGGTCAACCAATTACAAATCTTTTGAACAGTTAACTTGTCTAGCCCACATTTTACAAGCTTGTTTGTAAAGAGGAAGGTAATGTCAAACCCTTCTGAATAAGTCTTGGCAAGAAAACCCCATGACCATGGCCTTAGGGTCATCATAAGTGAGAAATGACTTGAAGATACACAACAACATACTGTTGTCCCTTCATATTCACTGGGGTTTGGTTCCAGGACCCCTCATGGATACCAGAATCCATGAATACTCAAGTCCCATTATATGCAATGGTATAGCAAAATGGTTTCCCTTCTATAAGATGGCAAAATCAAGGTTTGCTTTTTGGATTATTATTTTTAAAAGATATTTTCAAACCATGAATACTTAAATCTGTGGATACCAAATCCGTGGATACAGAGGGACAACTGTAATTAGTACTGGATTTGTAATTTAAATACAGTGTGCCTTTTATAAGCAGGCACACACAACTAGAGTAGGATCTGCTTCACAGTCCAAATAGTTTTAGTGTTTAGTATTGGTGGCTCTCTGTCTATCAGAAAAATGTCACATAGCAACAGTTTCTTCCTCAACGATGCACAACAATTTCTTCCTCAACAATGGTTCCTTTAAAAAACTCTCAAAAACTAGATTTACAGGCATACCTCGCAGCTTGTCTAGACAAGAGGATATACTGTGATGCTGGTTGCTGCATATGAATGCAAAATCGCAGCTGTGTTCTTTTGTTTCCATGGTCCTTTGGTAAAACCTCTTGTATGCAAAACTATCCATGTTTGAGGTTCGCACACAGCCATACCAATGAATCAAAATGGTGGCCAGGAGTGACTCACGTTATTATTCTCCATATATTGTTGTCACTCCACTTTAAAAAGCTGCTTGGTCTTCTCAGCACAGCGAAAAAGCACACGGTCGGCAATGTCAAACTCCAAAATGGCACTTCCAGCCACTTCATTGCTGGCAAGCCCGACCCTGCACATATCTGACCAATCAGCTTTCCACTTCTGCCATCCACAGTGATACAATATGGTTGTTCAAACAAGCAGTAATGTGCTTTCCCACATACATTTTTTAAAAAAAGCCTTGGTTTTTGGCCCCCTCCTCCCGAATATGGTGAATCATTTTGGGATCTCATTGGGACAAAAGGTATTCTCCTCGAATTCTATCAGGAGTTTTTTCACATTCTAGACAACCCCTCTGTTAACAAAGCATCTGATGAAGATTCTCCTTTTTACAAAGTTTTTGTGCCCACCCAGATTCTTCTCTTTTCCTTGTCCTCTGTTTAGCTGGAAGGTTTTTTTAAACAGCACTGGAATAGAGAGACTGGTGAAGAACTGGATAAACACAGACTTTCAGTTGCTGGGTTGCAGCAGTATGTCTGTAGTAAACAGTGCAATAAAGATTGAGTTGGGAAAGAATGGAATACTCCTCAGCAGATCCTACTCTAGTTGTGTGTGCCTGCTTATAACAGGCAAAGTAACAGCAGCTGCCTGTAAAATCTCTTTCTGAGCATGCATGAACAGCAAAACAGAGAGAATGAGGGAAAGAGAATGACCCAGCTTCATCGACTACCCATCAGCATGTTAAAAAAGCATAGAGCTATAAGTTTGACAACCAAAATGAAAATCAAAACAAAAGCAGGTGCTGGTGGAAAAAAATTCTGGATACATTTTGGAAGAAGCGTTTAATGGTCTGGAGAAGGTACAAAATGTTTTTGTTTATTTATGACAGGCTTACCTGACCTGATTGTTTCATTTCATGTGTATGTACTGTTATTTTTCAATAAAAACTTTGATGAAACATGCTGAACCTATCCTTATTCTTTCTATATTATTTCTACCTCTGGTACCAATTTTTGTGTTAAGAAAGTAATGTACAAGGATACATTTTCTTTGTTAACTAAGGTACACCTTTAATTCCAACATTAATTGGTCACATATAATAATTTTACATTATTTAACTCTTGATTTAGCAATGCTTGAAGGATAAAAAGCTTATTAATGTGATTCTCTTTTTAAAGAGGCTGTTACACATTGGAACTTAAAAATGTAGGCAGGTGCTTTAAAATACTTATCTTTCTCTGGTTGATGTTCAGTGAATACAAAATAATTCTTTAATGTATTTAATAACATAAAAATTCCTAAAACGTACAGAGTCAATATAAGAACTCTAAAATATATGCAGTGTGATCAAGCTTGGATTAAAAGCATCTGTGTGCTTGTCAATGAAGAATTGTGATGAGTTCAGGGGTATCATATTGACTTTGTATTAATACATGGTATCTTATTGGACTATAAGCTGATTGTTTAGAATGTAAATGAATCTGTTGATGGATCCAGTGACTGATGGCTTAAATTCCAATTAATCAATTGCTTCATCAGTTTCTTAATTCAGATCAAATATCTCTTGAGTGAACATGGTTCTTTCAATGGTATTAGGAAAAATGAATGCTTGAGGACTAATTTTCATCCATCTCTTATAAATGCCAATATTTTTTTCACACGTCTGAAGTGACAGTATTATAGCATAAATATTTGACATATATTGTAGTTCTTTTTTACATCAAGCTGTCAAGGCTGAAATTTTTTCCTGAATATAAGTGAAATTCTGTACCCCAACAAAGTGCTTTTCAGCTTGTCATTAGTTTAACATTTTTGTGTATCATTATGTACATGGTTTAAAATTAAACTACTGCTAAAGTGCTATTTTTCTTTTGTACTGAGGCAGTGCTCTTGGGTTCTGATTCATAGCAAGCAAAGTTGCTAATACTACAAGGTATAATACCTTATGACAGTTTCACATGCCTCGTTTCTCAATGACCCATCAATTAATTCATCAACACTTGACACAGACTCTTCATTGTGACACTTATACCAGTTGATCTTAATTTGATTGCCATTAAAACCATCCTTTCCTGACAACTCTTGTCAATTATACAAAATAAAATCAAGTATTCATAAGAAGGCTGTAATAGGATATTGGCAGGCAGATTTAATAATTCAGTTTTGGTGAGGCTTAACTGGCATTAGTTGTAGCTAACGTTCTCATTTGTGAAAAATTTATCAGATACAACACTTGAGAGAGAATACAGACAGCATAGCTTTTATTTATATTGCCTTGGCTGCTTGTTGACCCAAAAGGGAAGAATGTTAGTATAATTTTGCTCTTTAAATGGAACAAAGATGCACTTTGTTTGGGAGGCGAGCAAAGTGGTTATGCGCGGTTTCTTTATTCAGAAAAAAAATAATCAGGAAGAAGAAATAGCATAAATTCTATTCTGCAGGCTTCACAAGCAGGCTTCAACCCAGCAACAACACCAAAGGCCAGTGGAAGAATAATCAATCATGAAGCAGTTCTTCAGTAGGGGGAAGACTTTGGAATTTCGTAGAGGAATGGGAGGCATCCATATCTGATCAGGGGTTCTGGACACAGTGTGTCATGGTTATCTTATATAGTTCTCCCAAAAATTTTGCAAGATGTTTATTGCCACCCCGAAGTCCAACATCAACACCAAGCATCACCTCCTACTGGAAGCCATCAATTATCTACTTCAGATTGGCAACATAGAGAAGGTGCCTTTACCTCAGAGATGAAGGGGATGTTATTCCAACCTGTTCTCATCCCCAAAAAGAATGGCACATAAAGAGCCATCCTAAACTTGAGAGGCCTCAACCAATTGTAAGGAAGAGGAGGTTTCTCATGGAAACTCTGACACACATATTGGAGGCCCTCCACCCAGGTGACTTTCTTTCATCCCTGAATTTGCAGGAAGCCTATCTTTGTGTGCTTGTCTGACCATCCCACCGTTAGTTTTTATGCTTCACCTACAATGGGAAGCACTTCTAATACTGAATGCTCCCCTTTGGACTGTCATGTTACATCTTCGCGACCAGAGTCTTTACTAAGATTATGGTGGCATTGGTGGCCCATTAGAGAAAGGCTCACCTGCACATCTATCCTTACCTGGATGACCTGTTGATCTGCTCATCTTCTAAGCAAGAGGCTCAGATGGATGTGTACCAGGTCCTTTGCTCACTGGAGAGGCAAGGGTTCCTTGTTAACCACGAAAAGAGTTGCCTCAAACCCTCTCAGCAGATCCAGCACCTGGGGCCCAGGATAGGCACAGTTTCAGGCATTGTATCTCTCCCACAGGACTGGATCAGCTCTATTGGGAGGGCTGTCTAGTTGGTCTGGGATGCAGACTCTTCAGACCTCAATCACCTCACCCACCTTCAGGAGCTCCTAATCTCTACAATGGAATGTCTCCCATGGGCTCACCTTTATACTAGGCCCCTTCAATGGCTGCTTCTTCGATACCAGGAGATACCAGGAGAATATCATGGCCAAGAAGCACCGACAAATCAAGGTCCCCAAGGAGATAATTGATGCCTTGGATTGGTGCACCTTGACAGCAATCCACAAGGGGTGGCCCCTATGGAAGCTAGAAAAGATCCAAATCACTACAACTGCCTGTCTAAGGGGATGGGGAGCTCATGGCGGATTCCACCTGGCCCAGGGTAGATGGCACCAAAGGGAGCTAGAACACAGCATCAAATGGTTGTAGCTCAAAGCTGTCAGGTTGGCAGTTCTGGTTTTCAAGGATCTGATCCGGGGCAAGGCCATCCTTGTCTGAACTGACAACACCACAATGAAGGCCCACATAAATCACAAGAGAGGCATGAGGTCATGCTCCCTCATGTCAGAGACCCAGAAGCTACTGGACTGGGTGGAGAAGAACCTTCTCTCACTGGAGGCAGAGCATCTCCAAGGCACCCTGAACTCCAGGGTGGACTAGTTGAGCAGAAGCAATATTGATCAAGGGGAATGGAGCTTTCATCTAGATGCTTTCAGTCTCATAACTATGTCCTTGGGCCATGCAGAGATGGACTTGTTTGCTTCCCCAGCGAATGCCAAGCTGCCCAGATTTGTCTCAAGATACCAATCAGAGGGGGACGAGGCTGTTCAGTACTCCCCCCAGCCTGTTGTATGCCTTTCCACCTTTTCCTTTGATTGCAAAATTCTGATCAGAATTCAGAGGGAAAAGGCCAAGGTGATGCTGATGGCCCCTGCCTGGCCAAGGAGGGCATGGTTCTCTGAGATCCTCAGCATGACATTGGTCTGTCTCCTTCTGCCACTATATCCGGACCTACTTTTTCAGGGGCAAGTTTGTCACCCAGATCCAGCATGGCTACAGTTTCACGCCTGGAAATTGGGAGGCTCATATTGAGTTCCTGGGGATATGCAGGCAAAGTCACGGACACCATTTTGGCATCTAGAAGACCTTCCACAAACAGGATTTATGAGTATACTTTCAGGGTATGCCACAGGTGGTACAAGTGGAAGAATGTGGACTCCCTATAAGTCACTGTTCCATCCCTGCTGCAATTTTTGCAGGAGGGTATCAATCACGGCCTTTGACCCAGCACCATCAGGAGACAGGTCGAGGCCATCACATCAGCTCTGTCCCCGGAGAAGGCTTCAGAGCTCTCCTCTCACCCACACGTCTGCAGGTTCCTGAAGGGCTTATCCAACTGGCTCTGCCCAGATTGCATCAGTTTCCATCCTGGGACCTACACACAGTACTTAGGGCTTTGACAGCGCTCCCATTCAAGCCCCTGAGGGAGGTATCATTGAAACACCTTACCTGGAAGGTGTTGCTACTCACAATGGTTACATCAACACACAGAGTCTCAGAGTTGGGGGCACTGTCAGTGCTCAAGGACCTTTGTGTCATCAGACCTGACTTGGTATTGTTATATTTGGACCCTTCCTTCTTACCTAAAATCAACTCTGACTTTCACAGGGCTCAGGAGATTATTCTCCCCTCCTTCTGCCCTCATCCCACGAGGGATCTGGAGATAATCTTGTACACCCTGGATGTGCACAGGGCTATTAGGATATTAGGATAGAGTTTCTGAGCATCGGAGGTCTTTTTCATCTCCTTCCTGAAGCAGTCTATGGGGAATAAGGTGCCCCCCTCCACATTAAGTAGATGGATTAAGGCTGGGATTCTAACCTGCTACGAGTCTCTAGGGCTTTCACATCCAGGGGGGTGGTAGCTTATTCCACCAGGAATGCCTCAACGTTGGCCACCTGGTCTACTAACTCTTCCTTGATAGAGATTTGTAGAGCTGCCACCTGGAAATCGCCCTCTACATTTCTCAAGCACTATAAGTTAGACACCTTTCAGCAAGCGGAAGCCACCTTTGGGAGAAGAGTTCACCATCTTAGCACTGCCTCTGTCAGCACTCCCACCCTATTTAGGAGGCTCTGGCAAGTCCCAGTGTATTAAGAATGTTTTGAGCCTTATCTACTGAGAAAATCAACATTGGTCTTACTTGTGATACGTTCATTTCCAGTAGATAAGGCAAAGAACATCCTCCTCACCCGGTGGGTGCTAGTGTTTGGTCAGTGCATGGGCCATGCCTCTAAAGTGGGGGTTGGACTTAAGTACAGAGATTCTTCCTGGTGATCTTGGGGTCCCTATATATAGAGATACATATTGTATTCTATTCATTTGTTTATTCCTGCATTCACTGTTTAGTTGTTCTTTCTGGCTCTGGAGTATGTTTCTCTCACCTTTAGTATCAACTGACCAGAAGGGGGGATCGCTCCCCCACATGACCTCATCCAAAGGTGTTTCCTTTCCTGCCTACCAGGAGCAAGTGGGAGGAGCTAACCCAATGTGTTCAAGATGTTCTTCCTCTTATCTACTGGAAACGAACATATCATAGTTAAGACCAGTGTTTCTTTCTTGCCTGCCACCAAAACCTGTGCATCCAGGATCAGGACAGAAAACTTGACTCCACCCAACACAGGCAAAATCCATATACCTTGATCTTTTTTATGAGTGACCAGGAGCCCATCTTTCTTGTATGGATTAAGCTTCAGTTTGTTCACCTTGATCCAGTACATTATTGACAGCAGATACCAGTTTACCACCAAAACATCTTCATTGCAGTTGGTTAGAAAGGAGAGAGAGAGAGAGAGAGAGAGAGAGAGAGAGAGAGAGCTGAGTCATCAGCATAAGGCAGACGCTGAAGCCCAAAATTCTGGACAACCTCTCTCACCAGTTTCTTGCATATATGAAATAGCACAGGAAAGAGAACCAAGCCCTGGGTGACCCCACAGGCCAACAGCCAAAGTGTCAAAAACTCAGAATTGGAAGGGGTAGCAAGGGCCATCTAGTCCAGCTCCCTGTCAAGCAGTAATACACAGTTACAGCACTCCTGAAAGATGCTCATCCAACCTCTGTTTGAAGAACTCCAAAAAAAGAGAGTCCAGTCCTCTCAGAGGCAGTATATTCCATTGTCACAGTTCTTATAGCAAAGAAGTCATTCCTAATGTTTAGGTGGAATCTCTTGTAATTTGCATCCATTGGTTCATGGTGTAGGTATTGGAGCAGCAGAAAACAAGTTCACTGCACCTTCTACATAGCATTCCTTCAGATATTTAATGATGGCTATCACTTCTCAGCATCAAACCTTAACACCACTTTCTTAGTTTTTCCATCCAGAAAGAACTGGAATCACTGCAAAACAGTGCCCCCAAGTCCCATCGTAGAGAGGCAGCCCAGAAAGATACCATAGTTTATTTAAAAAATGCTGCTAGCCTGGTTCTTAAAATGGTGACTGCCTGAGACTGTTGCTGTCCAAATAATGAATTTAATCTTGTTTATTACACAACTTGTGGTTTCTTTCCTATCCCTCCGTGTTTCTCCTACATGGAAAAACTAAGAAACACATGTAGGTAGGATAGAGTGGAGCAGCTTGCAGTTGTCTCTGCATTATATGTATATTTGTGATCTTGCTTGTATAGAACTAGTTGTAAAATTTACTAATATGTCAATTACTAGTATTTTATATACTAACTAAAATAATAATGAGAGGTTTTATTTTGAAGCAATATAGTACATTTGTGTTTGAAAGGACAAGAAGTATTTAACCTATTTCAATTTTTTTTTCAAAATTTCCTCTCCTCCCCTCCCATGGCTTCAAAATATTGAAAAGTTCTATGTCTCTGCCTTCATATGAACAAAGGAGTGCAAAATGTAATGTTAGATGATCTAAGATCTTATGGATAAGTTTATAGGTAAATACACACACCTTTTGTGTTTCTGTTTAGTTTGTTAATCATCATCTGTATTGTGCCATTTCCCAGTCTGGAACATCAGGCAGTTTACAAAAGATAAAATAGATAAAGGTAAAAATATTCACATCATACAAAAGTTAAAAATAGAATTGAACTATCCGTAGAGTTATAAACATGACCATTAAAGGAAAAACAGCAAACATAAGCAACACAGCACATTATTAAAGTCCCTTTCCCCCAAGCAATGAGTCCTCTAAGGCCTTCGAAAACAAAAAAAAAGTCCTCACCTGGTTACGGGAAGATAGCTAGGATGCCTTGCTATCTTCTGTGCAATGTCTGTTCAGCTTTTTGCTAAAGAAATCCCTCCTTTTTGGTAGAGTTCCACAGCAATATTATTTTTGAGTTGTAAAGTAAATGAATGCTTTATATTCCTTGCAAGATATTTCATATTTCACATCTCACCTTGAGCATTAACTCATGAGTTCAGCTACTCTCTCTGCTAATATCTGGTTCTAGTTAGCAATATGCATGGACTGTATTGCAAGTGAAAAATCTTGAATGTGTAGTAGCTTGGCTCCAAAGTTTGGAAATAGCTAGTTAATTTACTAGTTCAGTTAGTAATTCACTAGATTTTCCTAGTGATTTCAGTTAACTCACTAGTTTCCCCAAATAACACTGAAGTTAAAAATGCAAGTGAGTTAGGTCGTTTTCGAATTGATTAGGGTAGGTATAGCATCATAGAATCATAGAATTATAGAGTTGGAAGAGACCACAAGGGCCATCCAGTCCAACCACCTGCCACGCAGGAAATCACGATCAAAGCATCCCTGACAGATGGCCGTCCAGCTTCTGTTTAAAGAACTCCAAGGAAGGAGACCCTACCATGCTCTGTGGGAGTGTGTTCCACTAACAGCTCTTATTGTCAGAAAGTTCCTCCTAATGTTGAGGTGGAATCTCTGTTCCTGGAGCTTGCATCCATTGTTCCGTGTTCTAATTTCTGGAACAGCAGAAAACAAGCTTGCTCCATCCTCAATGTGGCACCCCTTCAAATACTTAAACAGGGCTATGATATCACCCCTTAACCGTCTTTTTTCCAGGCTAAACATACCCAGCTCCCTACGTCTTTCCTCATAAGGCATGGTTTCCAGACCTTTCACCATTTTAGTCGCCCTTCTTTGGACACGCTCCAATTTGTCAATATCCTTTTTGAACTGGACACAGTATTCTAGGCGAGGCCTGACCAAGGAAGACTAGAGTGGCACTATTACTTCCCTTGATCTAGACACTATACTTCTATTGATGCAGCCCAAAATTGCATTGTCCTTTTTAGCTGCTGCATCACACTGTTGACTCATGTTCAACTTGTGGTCTACTAGGACTCCTAGATCCCTTTCACACGTAGTCTCGTTCAGCCAGGTCTCCCCCATCGTATATCTAAACATTAGTTTTTCCTCCCTAAGTGCAATACCTTACATTTCTCCATATTGAATATCATTTTGTTAGCTTTAGCCCAGATTTCTAGTCTATTCAGGTCATTTTGAATTTTGATCCTGTCCTCTAGGGTATTAGCTGCTACTCCTAATTTGGTGTCATCTGCAAATTTGATAAGTATGCCCTCTATTCTGTCATCCAAGTCATTGATAAAGATGTTGTATAGCACTGGGCCCAGGACAGAATCCTGTGGCACCCCACTGGTCACATCTTTCCAAGACGAAGAGGAGCCACTGCTGAGCACCCTTTGGGTTCGGCCAGTCAACCAATTACAAATCCGTTTAACAGTTAACTTGTCTAGCCCACATTTTACAAGCTTGTTTGCAAGAATGTCATGGGGAACCTTGTCAAAGGCCTTACTGAAATCAAGGTATGCGATATCCATAGCGTTACCTTCATCTACCAAGCTGGTAATTTTATCACCCGCTGTCAGATTCAGTATGACAGAAGTATTAGAATTGTGGGAAATGTATCACATGACCATTTTGTTAGGCAAGATAATGTGTGTGCCTTCTTTGGGAAGACAGGATGGAGGGAAGGGAAAGACAATTTTTTAGAGCTCAAGGCAGAGCAAAAGAAGAGATGAGTTTGGGAAAGAAGGGTGAAAAAAGAAGATACCTGATCGTTAAAACGGCAGATGCCACAGATTCTGTTTGGGATGCCTGGGTCATGCGTGCAAAACCAGTAGTCTAGCACTTAGGATGCAGTAAGGTTATCCATACACTCAGAGTCACTCAGAAATTTTAGATTTAGAATTCTCCTTTTCTTTGTAGCTATACACTTATTGCTGTACTTGTGGTGAATCAGTGTCCTCTAAGTAACAAACAAGACATTTGAAGAATGAGTGATGTGTATGTGTTGGTGGGGGCACAAATAAGAGAGAGAGATGCAAATGAGTGACCAACTGAACTGAAGAGATTGTAAGCTAAGATCCCACACTTTGAGGCAGCCTCCCCGCACCTGACAGTTAGTAGTTCCTGGATGTGCGGACTGCTACTGTTCATTATAAGTTTCATTATAAGGAAATAGTTCATTATAAGTTTTATAGTACAGTACATCTGGAAGGGGCAGAGGAATCTAGGTTTGAGGAAGGGAGGTTTAAAAGGACAAAGAAAAGAGTCATCTTGAAAGTGACAATAACAAAATGTGTCCCTAAGATCAACATGCACGACCTCCATGCCATTTTCTGTAAACCTTATGGCCAGTTTTGAAAACTAGTATTTGAAATGTCAATTATTGCTTATTAACAATAAGATTATGCTCCTAGTCCACTGGCAACTATGTACACTAGGACTCATGTAAAATGTTTGCTAAATGTTGTTTTAGCAAATATGAACCACAGCATACTCTATTTACTCTTTGACATTTATGCGTTCAGTGTCAGAACGACTTGTAAGTTTTCAGACTGGCTGTTTGCAGACTGGCAGAGTAATCTGTTTTCATAACAGATGCTACTCTTTCCAAAGCTGCTTCTAAGCATGTTCAGAAGTGTAGTTTTAAGTTATGGATTTGAGTTGACTTCCTTGTGTGGGGATGAGCAAGCAAGAAGAATGTTCTAAAATGGAATTCAAAAATTGTGCACCAAGCAATATAATAATTCTTAGCTGAGACTTCTCATTAATATAGTAGCTTTTTTCCAGTGGTGATTGGAAAAAGCCTCACAAAAATCCTTATTTTGCAACACATTCTGTAGGACAATTCTACCCTTTAAAAGAGAAGATAAAAATCACTAAGCCATACTCAGTCCTGTGCTGACTGAACTCTTTATCAGTCAGCGAGCCAATAGCGCAATACCAGAAACTTTGGGGTTTGTTTCTGTGTATTCCTGCAGTGAAGTAATTTAAAGGTACAGTACAAATTACTTATTGACACTGGAGTAAATCCCATTGAGGCCTAAATACCCTAAAGGCACCAGATCCTATCTGATCTTCGAAGCCAAGCAGGGTCAGTACTTGGATGGTTAGTACTTGGATGGGAGACCACCAATGAATATCAGGTGCTGTAGGCTGTATTTCAGAGGAAGGAACTGACAAAACCTCCTCTGAGTATTCCTTGTCTAAGAAAAACCAATGGAATTCATAAGTTGACAGGCGACTTGAAGATGCGCACGCACACACATAAACACACACACCAGCCCCATTGAACAAAGTAGAATTTGCTTCCCCTTGCCTGGGATTGTGTTGTTGGTATAGGTTGAGTGTTCCTTATCCAAAATGCTTGGGACCAGAAGGTTTCCATACCTTAGATTATTTATTTATTTGATTTTTGAATACATGCATGTACACAATTCATAATTAATTTATGTTTCTTATACACATAGCCTGAAGGTAATTTTGTGCTTGAAACAATTTTTGTGTACATTGAACTATTAGAAGCAAAGGTGTCACTATCCCAGCCAAACCATGTTGATAATTTTGGATTTTTGAGTATTTCAAAATTCTGGATAAGGGATACTGAACCTGTATTTGACTTTTCCTTTTCTTGACCCAAGGCAGTTATGAGGAAAATATGAGAAAACTTTGATTATTTGAAAAACTGCAACTGTCTTAAGAGAAAATATCGGTTATCCAGGCTTTTATATAGAATTTATTTGAGAGCTATAGAAATCTATGAAAAAATTAGGGTTACTCCATGTATTTATGGGGTTGTCTAGACAGTGAAAATATTCTCCATAGAGTTCGAGGAGAATACCTTTTGTCTGAATGAGATCCCATGGTGATTTGCCATATTCGAAAGGAGGGGGAAACCAAAACTGGAGAAAAAGCCTTTGCGACTTTTCCAAAGGTTTTTTTTTTAAAAAAAAAATACACGGAAATGCGCATTGCCACTCATTTTGACAACTGGTTTGCATCACAGCACATTCCTGGATAAGAGCAGGAGTGGAAAGCTTATTGGTTGGACTTACATGGGGGACAGGCTTGCTGGCAATGAAGTGGCTAGAAACACAATTTTAGAGTTTCCCATTGCTGATTGTGCACTTTTTTCTGCACTGAGGAGACCAAACAGCTTTTTAAAGTGGAAAGTCGCACTTGCGCATCTTAGATTTACAGTTTAAAAAAATACTGTGCAGCAGCAAGAACTTGTGGAGAATAATGCAAGTAATTCACTCCTGGCTACCATCTTGATTCGCAGGCATGGCTGCGTGTGAACTTCCAACATGTATAGCTTCACATACCAGTTATTTTTCCAAAGGACCGTGGAGGCAAAAGAACACTGCTGCAATTTTGCATTAATGCATAGCTGTCCACATTATATCTTCTTGTCTAGATAAGCCCTATAATTTTTAAAGTTTTACTTACATCACCGAAGGAGACCTTCTACTGTGCTTTCTGCAACCGGACTTATCTCGGATTGGCCTTTTTAGTCATCAGTGCACTTGCAGAAAGCGCAGGATGAGTCCTTCCTGAATCTTCGTTTGTGAAGAAAAGCCAGAGAGAGAGACTAATGAATAAAGGCCATCTACTGCCGTGTCCTTTGAGCTAAGCCTTGATAGTACAAACATTGCTGACTAGCTCAAAGTAAAGGAAAGTGGCTGGGAAAACAAGCTTGCTCCATCCTCAACGTGACACCCCCTCAAATACTTAAACAGGGCTATCATATCGCCTCTTAACCGTCTTTTTTCCAGGCTAAACATACCCAGCTCCCTAAGTCTTTCCTCATAAGGCATGGTTTCCAGACCTTTCACCATTTTAGTCGCCCTCCTCTGGACACACTCCAATTTGTCAATATCCTTTTTGAATTGTGGTGCCCAGAACTCTGTTCCTGTAGTTGGAGTCCATTGCTCCATGTCCTAGTCTCTGGAGTCTCAGAAAACAAGGTTGCTCCATCCTCCGTATGACATTCCTTCAAATATTTAACCATGGCAAATGTTTATAAAAGATGGGCACATATCATATCATCTCTTAACCTTCTCTTCTCCAGGCTAAACATGCCCAGCTTTCTAAGCTGCTTTTCATAAGACATGGCTTCCAGACCTTTCACCATTTTGGTCACTGGAACATGGCCACAGGAGGGCAACCAAAATGGTGAAAGGTCTGGAAGCTATGTGGCTTAGGGAGCTCTGTATGTTTAGCCTGGAGAGGAGAAGGTTAAGAGGTGACACGATAGCTGTATTTAAATACTTGAAAGGATGTCATATTGAAAATGGGGCAAGCTTATTTTTTGCTGCTCCAGAGACTAGTACATGAAGCAATGGGCTTAAACTACAGGAGAAGAGATTCCACCTAAACATTAGGAAGAGCTTACCTGATGATAATAACTGTTTGATAGTGAAATGCACTGCCTTGGAGTGTGGTGGAGTCTCCTTCTTTGGAGGTTTTAAAACAGAGGTTAAGATTAAAGAGTACGAATTTAAAATCAGAGCCTCTGCGAATGATTTAATCATTTTTATTGAAGACCCATTGGAACATTTGGAAGAATGTAAGAACTCATTGGAGGAATTTGCTAAGATTTCGGGCCTTAAGGTTAATAAGGACAAAACAGTAATTTTGACAAAAAATACAACCAAAAAAGAGGATGTGAAAATAGAGGGAATGACGGGATATAAGATCACAAATAAATTTAAATACTTAGGAGTATGGCTCTCTAAAAGGAACGCAGACCTGTTTGATAACAATTATAATAGAATACGGAAAGAAATACTAAAAGATTTACATAATTGGTCCAGACTACATCTGTCCTTCCTAGGGAGAATAGCTTCTATAAAAATGACAGTTCTTCCAAAGTTTATGTTTTTTTTCCCAAAACCTCCCCATAATAATAAATACAGATTGCTTTAAAAAATAGAATACAGAACTGAAAAAATTTATTTGGGAAGGGAAGAGGCCCAGAATAAAACTGAAACTACTATTGGATAACAGAGAAAGAGGAGGGTGTGCCTTTCCAGATTTATTATGCTACTATAAAACATGCTCACTCACATGGATTGAGGACTGGATAAACCTGCACGATGATAAACTACTAGCACTCAAAGGCCATAACATAGTTTTGGGGTGGCATGTGTATATATGGTACAACAAAAAGAAGGAAAACAAAGAATTTGCATCAGAAAAGCGTTGTTAAGATCTTGGCTAAATATAAAGAAAATGTTTTATAGGGAAACACCCATCTGGATTTCAACTCAAGAGGCCTTCTTCAGTAAATTTAGAATGAAAATGCAAAGATGGCTGAATTATCGAATGTTTTTGGCAATAGATCCGGTATCAAAAATAGTGAGAGCTATAACGAGAGAACAATTAGAAGAGGATTCAATTGGTTTTCATATGAACAAATCTATGAAAAATATAAAATAGATCAGAAACTAGAAGGATTTCAATTGGAAAAGAATGAACTAGATAAAATAATTTTTGATAGTTCAAAACATCACATTGCAAAATATTATAAACTACTAACAGACAGAGAATTAGAATCAGAATACATAAAAGGAAATATGGTTAAATGGGCTTAGGACTTTGGCTACGAAATAGAAATTGATAGATGGGAAAATGCCTGGAAAAATACCCAGAGATTCACAATGGCTCAAAACTTAAAAGAAAACTTTATTAAATTATTTTACAGGTGGTATCTAACACCTCTTAAACTAAACATTATGTATAAGATAGGCAACACCGAATGTTGGAAATGTGGGGAGGCAACAGGGAATTTGTTACATATGTGGTGGAAATGTCCACTAGCAAAAGAGTTCTGGGGAAAAATTCACTCCAAAATTAGAGAAGTTTTGGATATTAACTACTCATTAAGCCCAGAAATATACCTATTAAATATGATAGATAGAATAAGAGATTTAGAAATGAAAAAGAAATGGAGAATTTTACTATACATGATAACATGCGCCAGAATATTATATGCCCAAAAATGGAAATGGAGAGAAGTATCAACAATAGAAGCACGGATTATTAAAATATATGAAATGTGGGAAGCGGATAAACTAACAACACTCCTGAGAGGAAAATCGGTGAAAAAAAGGGGAAAAGAGTGGGAAATATTTACAAAAATTTGGAAATCAACTGGTAAAATAGAAAGATAGATGGGAAACTACAAATCCTTGAAAGATATAGAGCAGGATAATATGAGAAGAGTATAGAAGAATTTATACTTAAAGACTGGTTAAGAATGGAAGAAACATTGATAGAAAAAGTAAAGCAGAAACCAGAAGAAACTGGGAGAATGGAAACCCCAGGCAGCAAATAAGAGACAGGAAGGAGGAGAGTGGAAATATATTAAAATAAGCAACAAGCTAGCAGAGTGTTAGAGTTTGATTTATATTTTAATGAACTGAAATAGAGTAACAATTCAATAAGAATTATACTTATTTTGAAAGTATAACATAGTAAAGCAAGAAAATACACATGTGAATGTGTGTGTGTGTGTGTATATACACGCACACACACACACATATGCGCACACATGGATAGTAGGAGACCGGTTAAGAATGTACCAGATATTGTAATTATAATTGTAACCAATAAAAAGTAAATTAAAAAAAAAACAAAACAGAGGCTGGATAGCCATCTGTCAGGATGCTTTGATTGCATATCCCTGTAAGGCAGGAGATTGGACTGGAAGACCCTTGTGGACTCTTCCAGCTCTATGATTCTATGATTTACAGCTGTTTTGAGAATCCTTATGAGAACGTTTGATGACAGCTGTTTTGAGAACCCTTGTTGACAACTGTAGGGTTTAATGCAGAGTCACTGAAATCAGTGGAACTTGAATTATTCATGACTAACCTAAACCTCATTGATTTCAGTGGTTCTGTTCTAAATATGAAATCATAAAATTCAAGACTATATTAATTACAAGTAAGAAAGTATTCAAATTAATGTTAGTTAGCTAAAGTTTATTTGTTATGTGATCTTTGATCCTGCCTGTTTAATTTTTATACTTTTAGAACATCATTATATAAACTTGAGGATTAGTATGTCCTGACACATTGAAAAGTCTTGCCAATAGTACTAAAGAATTATTTCAAAATGCTGGGGCAGGGGGGCATTTTATTGTTTAGGTTTTGCTGTAGTGATCACTATTGAAAGCTGACTTGGCACAAAGCAGTCTCTTTTTCTGGATAAAAGGGAAACGGACTATGAGATAAGTTATTGATGAAATTAACTGCTGAAGTGGAGAGGAAATGCAGCTGCCCAATACATGTCATAGTGTGAGCTCTATTAAATGAATATATGTGCAGTCAACCATTCACAGGAGCTACACTGGTCTTGAACTGCATTGATCTATAGTATAATTCTAAATGAAATTGATGGATTAGAGCAGCCATTGACAGGAAGGGTAAAGAGAACCATGAAATATCTTGTATAGGGAAGGTATGATGGAAAATAGACTGTTGATTAGAATGTACTGTAGGAGTACGACATTTTTATATTGTCTTAGGCTTGTGTTTAGTGTTTCCCATTTCAATATTTATTTCATTTGCATTGTAGACAGTATCATTGTCTAGAAGTTGCTTACTTTATTACTTTTGAATTTTCTAGAAGGTAATTATTTTTTGTTTAGTCTTCAGCACGTTGTTTAGCAATTTTTTTTCAGTCTCAAAATACAGTTTTATATTTTATATTTGAAATATTTTACATTTTGAAAGGATTTTTAAAATGGAAGTTTATTTACTTCATACTTTATAGAATAGTGTACAGTTGTCCCTCCACATTCATGGATTTGATATTCACGGATTGAAAATATTCTTTAAAAAAATAATAATCCTAATAGCAAACCTTGATTTTTCCATCTTATATAAGGGACACCATTTTGCTATGCCATTCCATATAATGGGACTTGAGTATTCACAGATTTGGGTATTCCCGGGGGTTCCTGGAACCAAACTCCAGCGAATGTGAAGGGATAACTGTAGTTATTGGAAAGTGTACAGTATAGATGTTGAGCAACGTGTAAGTTCTTTTGATAGAGTATTGTCTGTCCAAGCCACTTTGGTCAGATATAAGTTGAGATACATTCTTTTCAACCGTGTCCTTTCAGACAGCATATGCATTATGAAGAAAACATTGAGTTTAGCTAGCTTTTACTTACACTGGAGCCATATACTTGGATTGTGTCACCAGTTTTAGACACCCAAATAAAATGCACTGATCGGTACTGCGTTTGGTCTTCCTCTTTATTAGTATCCCTGAAAATACTAGGGTGGACAAAACCCTAGGGCTACCACATTTTCAAAATAGGAATAAGGGAGAGTCAAAATTCATTGTGAGTTACAGCACAGCACAAGGGCGATCTCTGCTGAATGTACCTTTTATTCCCGCAGCTTGGGAACGTTCCTTTGTTTTTCTGGACTACATCTCCCATAATCCCCTAGCCAGCATGGGCTAGGGATTCTATGAGTTAATACTCAAAACAACAAAGTAACTGTCCCAAGTTCTGGATATTCTGTACCCCCTTGTGTTGTCTCAGGCTGCATCTTTCAGTCCCTGGAAACCAGGGCCCCGTCTATACAAGGGGTAAAAAACATAGTGCCCCACAGTAAGAGCACGTTGCAGCAGCTTGTCTTAATGGTGGTTTTCCCCCAGCAGCCCCCATAAATTTCACATCCAAAAATGACAGCTGGTGCAGGGGTGGCAGCATGGCAACAGTGGGGGTGAAACCGGGAAAGGGGGAGAGGATAGCAGCCGCCCTCCTACCTCCCCCTGTCCCTGTGGGGCGATGGCATGGCAACTTTTTTTGCCCCCCTCCTTCACAATATGGCAGAATCACATGGAATGCCATTAGGACAAGTAGGATTCTCCTCGCATTCTGTGATGAGTTTTTTTAGCGCTTGAACAATCCCTTAGAAATATCCTTGCCAAGGATTCTCCAATCTGAAACTTCCCCACACAGCTGCTACCAAGAACTGGTCCCCCCCCCCATGATTGCCCCACCATCAGCTGCCTTGCCCCCTCTTGTATTACAGAGGGGCAGAGAATGGGTGACAAGACAAAAGGAAGTTAATCAGCCAGGGAAGGAGGAGGAAAAAGGAGTGAAACCTGAGGCACTCTTGAAAGAAAGAGAAGACACATGCAGGGTTTCAAAGGATGGGAAAGAAAGAACTTGTGTGCAATTGAAAGGCAAAGACAGGAAGGAGGAAGAGTTGGGAGAGAAAAGTGAGCCTAAGTGGTGGAAAAACAGGGTGACATGAGCAATATCTGCAGAAAGGTTGAGGTTGGGGAGAAAGTACAGTTGCTTGGCTGTGGGAAGAAATCAGTTGAGACACCAGCAAAATGGAAGAAGTGTCTTGGAAAGGACAGAATGGGGAAAAAGTAAGGTGGGGGATATAGAGCAAAGTAAGCACACACCGAGATAGAAAAATGACTCCCCCCATGAGGACTGCTTGCAATATTCCTGATCTTCTCCTCCTCCTGGTGTTTTGCTGAATTATACTGTTGCCTTTCAGATGTGCTGAGGGTATATGAGACAGCCTCTTCTGAATATGCTTCTGAAGAGATGAAAAGAAAGAATTGGGGCGGGAGGCAGTGATGAAGCAGGAGTGGGAAAGGAAGCCTTAAAAAAGAGAATGGGAAAGAAAAGGAATGGCAGATGGACCTTTGGTTGGAGGAGGAAAGTGACAGCCGGAGCTGAGTGAATGAATTGGGAAATGTATGGATGGCAAGGGGGGGGGGAGAGAAGGAAGGAAGGAAAGAGTGAAAGAAGGAAAGGAGGAGATTGGCAAGGAAAATGAGGGAGAGATTGGGATGCCACTAGTGAGAGATGAGATGGGGGGGGGAGAAGAGAAGAGGATTCAGAAAAAGAAATTAGGGTGGAAGAGAGAGAGAGAGAGAAAGGAAGTTTGTATGGCTGGTGATTAATGGAAGGAAAGGGAGGCAAAATGACCCAGTTGGGAATGAGGGGTGGGGGGCTGGATTGTGGGCAAGGTTAAGACACAGAAAGAGAGATGAAGGGATGAATGGAGGTAGAAGGATAGCTGGAGGCAACCCCTGTAAGGTGAGCCCCTCCCATTTCAGTCACCCTTGCTCTTGGAGATAAGCATGACCTGATAGTGCGTGGGCAGCTGTTTTCCCTTCACTCCAAGCCACTTTGTTTCTTCATCTTCTTAAACTATGAGTAAAATCTCACAATGGTAGGCCAGCAGCCATCACGAAATGAGGAAGAGCAGTAAGAATGGGAGAGGAAGAAGAGCAAGCAGTCCCATGGTTGCACAGATGGATACCCCCCCCCCGTCACCTGTTCTATTTCTAGCACAATTATTTGACTTAAATACAGGATTTGGAGCATCCTGTATGACCCTAATAAGGGACAGCATTTTTGGCTGATAAAAACCAGACTTCTCATATAATAGAGGGCACCTGGCAACCTTAGTCTGTCTAGTATTTCTGACACACTACCAATTAACATAACGGGCTATGGGTAAGAATTTACTTGGTCATATAAAATGATTCAGGGTATATAAGGAGAAAGGGCTTGGGTAGGAGAAAGAGCATTTTTTGCTTTCTGTTGCCACTGATTTTCTAGGATGAAACCAGAGGTAGCTACTAACACTATTACATAGGAGATTTATGTGTTTGATATTGTGTACATGTGGCAAGGGTAGTCAACTACATCTAGCATCCAATGCAGTTGGTTCCTGATAACTCAGCCAAACATCTGAGTACACAGAGTCAGTTTTGTGCTGCAAAAATGTTACCTTGAATCACTGGAGTACAGAGTGATACCCGAGATCCTAGAAGTTGGTATCCACAGCCCACTTTATATAGACCTAGTACATGAAACGTAACATTTTTACCCATAAAAGTTTATAGGTTCTTAGAATCATAGAATCATAGAATTGCAGAGTTGGAAGAGACCACGAGGCCAATCAAGCCCAACCCCCTGCCATGCAGGAAATCATGATCAAAGCATCCCCGACAGATGGCCATCCAGCCTCTGTTTAAAGACCTCCAAGGAGGGAGACCCCACCACGCTCCGAGGGAGTGTCACGTTGTCACAGAGATTCCACCTCAACATTAGGAGGAACTTTTTGACAGTAAGAGCTGTTCAGCTCTTACTGTCAGGAGGTTCCTCCTAATGTTGAGGTGGAATCTCTGTTCCTGGAGCTTGCATCCATTGCTCTGTGTTCCAGTCTCTGGAGCAGCAGAAAACAAGCCTGCTCCATCCTCAACGTGACACCCCTTCAGATACTTAAAGAGGGCTATCATATCGCCTCTTAACCATCTTTTTTCCAAGCTAAACATACCCAGCTCCCTAAGTCTCTCCTCATAAGGGATCGTTTCCAGACCTTTCACCATTTTAGTCGCCCTTCTTTGGACACGCTCCAATTTGTCAATATCCTTTTTGAATTGTGGTGCCCAGAACTGGACACAGTATTCTAGGTGAGGTCTGACCAAGGCAGAATAGAGCGGCACTATTACTTCCCTTGATCTAGACACTATACTTCTATTGATGCAGCCCAAAATCGCATTGGCCTTTTTGGCTGCCACATCACACTGTTGACTCATGTTCAACTTGTGGTCTACTAGGACTCCTAGATCCCTTTCGCATGTAGTCTCATTCAGCCAGGTCTCCCCCATCCTAGATCTATGCATTTCATTTTTTCGCCCTAAGTGCAATACCTTACATTTCTCCATATTTAATTTCATTTTGTTAGCTTTGGCCTAGCTCTCCAGTCTATCCAGATCATTTTGAATTTTGATCCTGTCCTCTAGGGTATTAGCTACTCCTCCTAATTTGGTGTCATCTGCAAATTTGATAAGTATGCCCCTAATTCCCTCATCCAAGTCATGGATAAAGATGTTGATCATACTTTGTTGGTACTTGTATTAGAAAATTGCTTTGTTAAAAGAGAAATGTAAGGTACTGCACTTAGGGTGAAAAAACGAAATGCATAGATACAGGATGGGGGAGACCTGGCTGAAAGAGACTACGTGCGAAAGGGATCTAGGAGTTCTAGTAGACCACAAGTTAAACATGCGTCAACAGTGTGATGCGGCAGCTAAAACGGCCAATGTGATTTTGGGCTGCATCAATAGAAGTATAGTGTCTAGATCAAGGGAAGTAATAGTGCCACTCTATTCTGCCTTGGTCAGGTGCACCTAGAATACTGTGTCCAGTTCTGGGCACCACAATTCAGAAAGGATATTGACAAATTGGAGCATGTCCAGAGAAGGGTGACTAAAATGGTGAAAGGTCTGGAAACCATGCCTTATGAGGAAAGACTTAGGGAGCTGGGTATGTTTAGCCTGGAAAAAAGACGGTTAAGGGGTGATATGATAGCCCTGTTTAAGTATTTGAAGGGGTGTCATATTGAGTATGGAGCAGGCTTGTTTTTCTCACGGTATACAATGCCCACTCTTCCTGGCAAGGCAGTGGGACTATTGCAGAGCTTCAGCAGAAAACGTGAGCTTTGAGCAAAAGGATTGCATATCTCTGGTAAAAATCCAATAGAGTCCAAAAGTCTTCCATAGCTTTATTTTTAAGATTAACAAGTTGAACAAAAAAAAAATACAGAGCATTCATTTCTGCTTCTGTGTCTCTCCAAACCTTTCTTCAAACTAACAGGAAAAAAACAGCTTAGCTTACACGCACTAGAATTCTCTCCTCCTTTATAGTGAAATGCTTACAAGACATTCCATTAACTCTGAGAAAAGAGATTCCCATCTCCACTTTGTTTATCTAGCCTTGAGAGGCCAGGCTCAAAACACAGACTAGAGTACCAATCCTGACAGATTTAGAACCTTTAGCAAGACTAGCTGGCTGTTTTGCCTGGTGATTACAATTATCTGCAGGGGCTCATGGATTTTAACTTCAACACCCATTTTCCCTGACAGTTTTCTGCTGCTCAAGAGACTAGAACATGGAACAATGGATGCAAGCTCCAGGAACAGAGGTTCCACCTCAACATTAGGAGAAACTTCCACAGAGCTGTTCGGCAGTGGAAGACACTCCCTCGGAGCATAGTGGGGTCTCCTTCCTTGGATGTCTTTAAACAGAGGCTGGATGACCATCTGTCAGGGATGCTTTGATTGTATATTCCTGCATGGCAGGGGGGTGGACTGGATGGCCCTCGTGGTCTCTTCCAACTCTGCAGTTCTATGATTCCCTTACCCCACTTTAATCTGTCTATGTCTTCATTTTGAAAAGACATTGGCTGATATGTTATCTAGCAAGGTAAACGGGGGTCCAGAAATGGGTTTACAGTGAATAATTCTGTTTATGCACATGGTAACTCCATTTTTCAAGTTAAAAAAGAAAATATGTGTGTCTTATATATGCCCTTGTTCTCAGCAGGCTCTGAAGAATTCTTTCTGTCTCAGGTTACCTTGAAAGTCAAGCATAAAACTGGGGATGAGGTTCAGGAAAAATCAGGGAGATTCATAGCTACTGTTACACTAGAATCTGAGGAGAGTAACTTAGGAAGCCAGGTCCTTCTGAAATCTATTGAGAAAAACTTGAGAGCACCTTCCTGGTCTGAAGCTTCAGAGAACAAAAGATCTTTGCACCTGTAGCTGAACCAAGCTTTAATATTCTGAAGCAATAAAATGTGCTTTCTTTAGCATCTCTGAAACAAAGCTTGGAAAGTTATTTTAAGAGGAAAGGCTGTAATACAACACTGAGCTGAAGCCATCCTTAACTGAACCGTGGTAGCATGATGTTCTGGGTTCCAGAGCACTATCCTAGGACTGTTTAGTTACAAATGGCATTGTCATGTCACGTTGATTCTTCTTGGAAATAATTTGTGAAGCTTTCCTCTGAAGTAGTACTATTGTAAGCCCAGATTCCCCACTCTTCTTCAAAACCTGGGAGAAGGGTAGGGGTTCAATTCTTCAAGTAAATGCTTGAACGTCTCCTTGAAGTCCAGACCTAGCTGAGTTGAGAGAAGAAAAAAGTCAGTTGCAACCACAATGTCTTGCTGTTTACCAAGGCCAGAAAAAAAGTACATAATAATGTGCATTTTGCCCCTGGACCGGGTCTGTAACAATCTTCTTATTTCTTTGCCTGTGTCGTAGTAGAATTAAAAAATGTTGTAAAACATTTCAGTAATGAAGCTTCCATAATTCTTTGTCTGTTTCCATTTAATGGAATCTAAAACATATGTCATGTTTTTGTTTCTTTTGCAATTTTAAGGTTCGTGTTTTATCCGAACTGATCAGCTAGATGGTGAAACAGACTGGAAACTAAAAGTTGCTGTTAGTTGCACACAGAGATTACCAGCTTTAGGGGTAAGCATTGTAGCTATACCTTTCACTTTTTTCATTGTAACCTATGCAGTTGTGTCTTTTGGAGCAGTTCTGTTTAAAAATTGTAGATTACAAAATTGTATCAAGTATAACATTAATCTTCTGTAAACATTAAGTAAGTGTAGGTGCATTAATAAAACATTGTGCTGGTTTAAGGCCACTGAAATCAATGGCTTATCAATTGGAAGGACAGAATTTCCTATAGACTGCTGTAGCCTGCTGATTATACTTTCTATAATTATATGCCTAGGTTTCTGCAGGCAATTAAAAATGCTGGCTTTACCTTCTAAAACAACTCAGTCCCAAAACGGCTCCCTCCCATATATATTTACACAGACCCGAAGGTCTTTTCCACATCCTCTTGCCATACGTGGTGAAAAGGATGGTTACTGGGATCTTTTAGTGATGTTAACTGACTCTTTCTTGAGAAGTTAATTTGGGGCCTACACTTTAGTCTTTTCAGCGCCTGGTGAAAGAAGATCATTCTATTGCTACAGCCCATTTAATGTTATCTTACATCCTTTTAGTGTGCATATTGTAACAAAGAGTTTTAGAATGAAAGCGGTTGATACTGCTGTGAGCCATCTTAATATTTATCCTCTGCTGCTGGTTTTTTTTAAAAAAGTTGAGATGCAATGGAAAACTGCTGTTCAAAAAAGAAAAAAAATCACTATACATTTTCAGACCCTTGCGTGTACCTAAGATAGCTCTTTGGATTCCAGCCATTGTGTTTGTTGGTTTTGTATATGCTGTTCTTTGTAGAGTGTATTGAATATAAAATTCTCATAGCTGGCTAAATGAAATAGAGAATGGGAAAAGGAATTTCAACAACTAATTCCAATTAGATATGGTTTCAGTCTAACAGAAAACATCTTAACCTTTTCCATCCTTATACTAATGATCATTCTGGCTGGGGACTATGAGAATTGTAGTCCGTCACATCGAGTGGTATCCGATTTGAGGAAGCCTGATTGATTGAAGACATGCTTATATGCCTTTTCTTTCATGAAGGTTATAGTTAATCTGTGTGCTTTCCTAAAGATCAAGTATGGTCTACTTTATCTACTTGTATATATAATGAAATTAGCCGAAAATCTAATTTATGTTACTAAATTAAACAGAAGATTGATACAACTTGAGATCCTAAATACACTTACTTGAGAGTACCTTCTTTTAAACATTGTGCTGAAAATTTAGTTTTACTATTATTTGATACCAGTTATTCACTAGTTTAAGAATTCTTATTTTTCATGCATTTTGAAATAATGATATTGCCACTTAAGCTCAGAAATGTGTTAGTTATTTACTCAGGTTTCTCAAAATAAAAGCAGTAAGTTGCATCTATAATGAGGCTCACTGTTTAATATACATATCATTTAATAATTTAACTCTTTGAAAGTAATCATTTGAAAAATATGGATGAATACAGTAAGGAATGCTTGAATCAAGGATTATTGAACTATTTCTGTACTTCTTCAAAGACGTTGATCTTGTGTTCTCTGAACAGCATTGCCTTGTATAGCGGCTCTTGTTGCAAAAGCTATGGGAGTACTCATCTCTCAGGATCTGTTTATGTAACACTCAGTTTTATTTGCAATCAACCTGGGTGCAACAACATGTGTATCTGCAAAGACATGTGATTTCTCTGGATATCATCAAGATATGTTAGCTAACCCTTAGGAGGGAACTGCTGTACGAAAACAAAATAGAGGTGGAAAGAACTCTGTGTAACTAGAAATCATGAGATCTGTAAAATTATTTCTTTGCTTTTTTTTCTTTCTATAGCACATTATATAACACTATATAACACATATAACACATTATATAACACTATAGCAGAGTCACAATGGAGTACAGCATGCACCATAATCAGAGTAGGATCTCGTAAGGTACTAAATAACAGAGTGAAGAGGACAGATGAGTCAACGTTCATGGAAACAAAAATTATTTAAGAGCTCCCAAACATGGATTTTTAACTAAACCCTGTTAACTAAACCCTGTAAATGTTTGCAATTTATAGTTATCCCAAAAGTTCAAATGTGTGATTTATATATAATAAATCATACCCTCCTCCATAAATTCGGATCATTTGTAGGATTCCCTGATTAGCATGTAATATAACCAAATGAATTGCATGTAAGATAGGCTGATTTCTGTTTTACAGTAATTCTTGAATGCCACCTGCTGGGCTGCTACTAAAATGTCTGAGGATACATGTGTCTCATGCTTATCCCTGTTCTGCAGTTTTTACCTATTACAGTTAATACAGCTTTGTCCGTATAAGAGCTGATCCTACCGTATTCAGGCTCTGCCACCATTTTCTCTTGCAGTCTGCAGAAAATAAAAAATCAAGTTTTAGTGAAATAAATGTTGTAAGGCTAAATTAATCATTTCCAGTTCAAATATTGAGACACTTAAATATAAATTTTAAAGTATGCTTGTTAGTTAAAAATAACTCCGCATTGCTAAAAGAGATTAGAATTTACAGTTTAAATGTCATCATTCAGTGATTTATAATTATCCCATTTTGAGGAATGAGTTGTTGGTTTGAATGCCAAGGTGTCCTTTACACATTCTCTGTGGAAGAAAAGGGTAGTGTGTGGGAGAGAGACCAGGGAAGAGAGAGGGAGGGAGGACCACTCAAAGCTTACAGTTTCTTTCCTCCATCCCCTGAAAGGCCAAGCCAATGCACCTATACCCAGAAATGCTTTCTGAGAACCTGTTCTGCTCACAGGACAGGTTCTTTGTTGCTTCTGTGCCCAGTCTTTGTTGCTTCTATATCAACAGTTCTAGTGCCTTCGCCATTGGGCATGTTATTGAACTAATTCCAAATGCTGACTCGTCGTTCTGAGCATGAGTAGAGTCCTCATATAACTGGAATTAATAAGATTTCCCAAGTTGGAAAACATGTGTTCCAGGCAGCCTTTTAACCCTTAGTGTTAACAGGATAGCTTAATCTGAAGTAGATCTCAGTTATATTTTTAACATTACCAGCCAGGATCTAACACTGATCTCTAGAAACAGCACATGAACTTACTAATAAATTGAAGTAGAGGTAAATAGAGTGGAAGTCTTAGTTTCATTTAGCTTGTATAGTTGTGACACAAGCAGAAAAAAAGATGCAGCTAAAGCGATATTCCAGTCTTGGATTCTAAACTCTATGTTTTAAAAAATAACTGTGTTCAAAAGATAATAGATAGACTTTGCATAGGTACAGACTAAGGAGTTTCATCATATAGTTAACATACACTGCCATAACTGTCACTTATTTTGATTTCTGTAGTTATCTGATGTAAAGGATTGTATCTTGTGTTGTCATGGGCTGTCAGTTCCCTCATCAATGTAAGACTGTAACCTTATCCACAGTGACACCCAGAATAAATAAACCGGCAAACCTTTAGAGCTTTCTTAAAGAACAGATGACACCACCAAAGATGATCTGTACAGATTTTGTTGTCTTCCCAAACCACTTAATGTGATCAGAGAATTAAAATTTCAACAAGTCATTTAATGATGGCTGAGCTGTAAGAACTGTAACACCCAGGTTAGGTTTCTTGGTTTCATAGTCATATGTGGAATAGTGTCTTTCTGCACTGCACATATTCTGGGATAGTCTTCTCTGGCTTAAGTGATCAAGTAAATTTATTAGCAGCAATGAGGTCACTGTAATTTTCAATAAATGGTGACTTGCTGATTTATATCAAAAGAGCCATAGAGCAGTAAACAATACCATTTACATTTAATTAGTTTTATTGAACCAGGGGCGATTTTATTTGTAATGAACTGCATATTATGATTAAGGATGTATTTTAATGATCTTTAAGTAAGGTGAACAAATGTTGCCCTTGACCTAATAGAGGAGGTTTTTCTATGTTATTGATAACTCCAGAGTGATTTCTAAATTATTATGGTAAAATGCAGGAAAAAATTATCATTACTGTACCACCATTTAGTTATTTCATTACTTATGCAGACAGTTGGGTGCATCCTTCCAAAAGGGAAATGCTCAAATACTATATAATTTTAAAGTATATTTTCCTAATACGATATGTCATAAGTTCCATATAAGGGTAATACTCTAGATTCAAGAGAACTATAAGCATTATCATTCAGATCATAGTTTAAAGATAAATGACCTTATGGTAAAGTATGGGGGAATTGGTAGTTAAATTATTTCAAATACAATTTGAAATAATTTAGAAATGTGTCATGAGGGCTTTTGTTATCTGATCTTTTTATCTTTATATTGAACTTCCTTGCACTTAAGGGAATTTTGATGAATTAGTATGCTTTTTCAAAGGAAAGAGCAAGTTTTAAAGTGATTTAAGTTTGCTCACAGGTTAATTTCTGCAAAGCATGGGAGTCTGTTAGGGAAGAAAACTTTCGTGCTTGGCTCACTTCATTAATAGTTTTTATTGTATTACGAGTATGTGTGTGGTATTAGTTTTCTGCTGTACCGAGACTCTTATTTTTCTGTGCACAATAAAGCACATAATAGCCTGGATTATCTAAATTGTAAGTGATAACAGATTGAGAAGAAGTGAATGATGAAGATATAGGACACCACATGTGTATTAGTTTCATATGAATTATTTCTCAAGAGGCTGATGAAAACTAACTTAGAAGAACAAGAATGCACTGAATGGGAGTTTGTGTGAAAGCTTACAATAAACGGTTGATGATTTAGCATAAAAACAGATTATTTGTAATGGAAGATGTTGAAATCTGATTTGTGCTCTTAAAATATGAATAAAATAGTTGGATAAGCAAGCATAAATAATTCAGGAGATTTTGAAGCAGAAGGTATGGTTAGAGTTGCATTTTATATCTACCGGTAAATGGAACTACCTTGGTAAATAAAATTATTTGACTATGTTAGATACTTTTCACTTCTTTCCTTAAAATATTTTATAATTTTGATATACTTGAATATTCAGCTTTCATCTCACCTTATGCCTGTAAGTTGTGTCTAACAGAAGATGTCTATGTTAACCAGTGCTTAGTTTCTATAGCTGATAACTACATATATGTCCTGATGTAAACATGTTGTGATCAAATGCTATGCTTATGAAAGTACTTGCTTGAAAAGATAACCCATAGGATTGGAAGAAACTTCTAGTACTTTCTGTCTTACCTACAGAAGGGAAGAAGGGCTTGACAAACACAACAGGAAGATTTGTGCCTTCTGCTGCAATTATAGATCAATATATACTATGTAGTATACTATATTTCTAACCCTTGAGGACCATTTACTTGTAGCAGGAACATCTATGTGTTAAAAAACGTTCCAATGTGTAAATTCCTGCTTGTTAGATTGAAGCAATTCCAGTGTATAAATGCAGATAGTTATTTCCTATAGTGGAAATACAAACACTTGGGGAGAGTTTTCTGTATTATTGCTCCATGTAGTACAGAGAAAGTTGAATATTTATTTATTTAGGTATTTATACCCTGGTCTTCAGCCACAAAGGCTCCCAGATTGGCTTACAACTTGTTTAAGCAATAGCAATTTACATACCAACACCACATTAAGCAGTTTTCCAGTGTGTGTTTGCCTCCACAAGCTGGGTACTCATTTTACTGACCTATGGAAGGATGGAAGGCTGAGTGAACCTTGGAGCCCTCTGGGATCAAACTTGCAATATGGTGGCTTACCGTACTGACATTTAACCACTGCACCACCATAAAGACAGTGAAATTCTAAAAGTGAAATATTCGGCAATAACAAACAATAATAAAATATACTACTATACAAAATATTCAACAGTCTCTTCCACAAGTAACTATAAGATTAAGTTCACAATATGAGAACCACTACATACATTTCAGTAAACCAAAAGAAGGCTCTTCACATGCACTTCTTAGTGCAGAATGTCTTAAAAGACCTTAGGGTCATAGCAAGTCAGCTAGTTTAACTGAATAGCTGCTGAAGGGATGATGAAAGCAGTCGCTACATCCGAGTTAGCTTGGGGAGTTGCATAGACAACGTCATAGAAACCATGCAGCGAGAAACAACTTCAGTCCACTAGAACCAAAGTTGAACTTCATAAACATCTTGTACTCTGGTACATACGTATTTCTATTACATTTTTTTTTGCAGTTTTGCATTAAGACAGGCATTAGCCGTATGACTGAATAAACTGCCCCTTTCCTCTTCAAAATATTGGCCAGCAACAATTCTAGCTCTCATTAGCAAGTATTTTGAAGAAGGGGAAAAAACCAAATCTGATGTACGTACATATATCTTGTACTTGAATTTAGAAAGTAGAACTGGAGTAGGATTTGTATCATTAAGTGTCTCCAGATGGACATTTATGTATTCTGGTGTCTTTAGGCAACCTCAGGTTTGATATCATTTATTCAGAATCAGAATTAAAATTCCTATTTCTGTGAAAGTAAAAAAAGTTTTGATAAGATAGGATTAAAATCTAATGAGACATATCTGCTGGTGGAACTGCTTCTGCCCACAGAATCAAGAGGGTGTGATCTCCACACATCCCTAAAAACTAGATCTCCAAAGCTATTTTTTTGGGTGGCATCAAGGGCTGCAAGTGGAGAGGTAGGGGAAGAAAGATACCATATTAGATTTAAGCCCAGTCATATTTACTGGTTAGTGTACTTGTATAAATCTGTACTTGAGAACAGTTCATTTTAGTGAAATTACTGGTTTTTCCACAAGTAAAAATAAATGTTCAGCAAACGTTATTCTCTGTGTACTGGAAGGCTTGTTTAGAGCTAGGAGAAATGCAGTGGACCTTCCTTTATCTGAAGTTTCTTGATGTATATGTCCTCTGTATATGCACACTGAAGTGGAGGAGAAAGAGAGTGAGAGAGAAACAGGCTTCTGTTGAGGCCAGCAGTGGGAAAGAATTTTGTTTTTTCAGTGTTCTGTCAGTTTCATGTGTTAGTATCCTGAAAATATTTAGATATTTCAAAATTCTCTATTCTAGGATCTTTTTTCCATCAATGCATATGTTTATGCTCAGAAGCCACAAATGGATATTCACAGTTTTGAAGGCACCTTTACACGTGTAAGTAGTAATTTTAAGTACTTACCTTTTGTCTAGTTGTGTAATTTATTAAGAGAAACTTGCGTTTAATGTGAGAGTTTCGAGAATATTCTAATTGTGTACATTTAGCATTACTATTTTAGTGCTATTTTATTGTTCACTTCATTGTGCATGATAAGACACTTTTCAAATGGAGTGCTGCAACCATACTGTTAAGGATTATGCTGTGTACAGTGTAAAAAATATGTGTGAAATAGTATTTATATATATGTAATTCCTCTAGTCTATAAGACTGCCCCCACACAGTGTAGTGGTCTGAGTGTTGGACTAGAAGTCCAGAAGACTAGAGTTTGAATGCCCACTTGGCCGTGGAAGCCCACCTGGTGACCTTGGGCAAGTCAGACACTCAGCCTCAGAGAAGGGCAACAGCAACCACCCTTGGAACAAATCTTGCAGTGAAAACCCCATGGAAGGGTCACCTTGTAAATGACTTGAAGGCACACAACAAAACCCCCTCTATGTATGGCACTTAGGAACACAAGAAAAGAAGATAAATAGCTGTCTCAAAGAAAATGTGTTTCAGATGCATATCCAGTGTGTTCCAAAATGCAAGTGAGACACATCCTTTTCTCCAAATGCTATGCAGCACAGAGAAGAGAACTAGGTTTTAACCAATGTCTGTGTTAATTCATACTACATAGATTTCATAGTACAGCTAGAATATGCATTGCTAGTTTTTTGGTAGCTGAAAGGATGTTTCTGGGAAAGCCATTATTTATCCTGTATTTTAAGAATAGAGCAAAATATTGCCTCACTCCAGCTAGGGGCTATTGGTACTGGGATCTGTCTTCTGTGTGCCTTTTCCTAGTTGGATGGGGACCTGCACATATAGATAGGTATCTGCAATTTCAGTTTCTAATTCAGCTGTTGGGGCTGCACATGCAACTTTTTAAAATGCACTTTTGGTGTTGATCAGCAGGTTTGGGGGAAGAGTTTTTACCTAACCCCTCATGCCAAACTGAATCAGTGTCTGAAGTCTATTTCTCTGGGCACTTTGTTCCTCACCAGGGCCTAAATACCATGAGTAAGGTTTGCTGGAGAAAGAGTAAAGCAATGAGTGGCCAGGCTTCAGTATCACATATTCCCTTGATCTTTTAAATTATATCCCCATTAAAGGGGAACATCATATTTACATAATCATGAATTTACACATAAATATATCATGAACAGACCTGAGAAGGGTGGATGAAGACAGAGGGTCTTAGAGATGTCTCTCTCATTCATGCGGTCACCATGAGTCAAAGTTTACTCGAAGACAGTTAACAACAACAAATATCAGCAAGGACACAGAAACACTGAGTATACAGCGATTCTACCAGAAGCAAGCTCTTCCTGTTTAGTTTCCAGATTGTACTTTCATTCTTCAGATAGCAATGAAATCTTGCATTTCATCAATCCAGTCCCACTTATTGTTGCTGTTGTTGTTCTGTCATCATTCAGAGATTATATCCATAGCATATTAACGAGATTAGTCTTATTCCTACAGAGGCTATGACTAAACAAAACCATCTTCTGGGTTTTCAGAGTAACAGACCTTTTTCTGATAAGGCTAGTCTGTTATATTTGCCTTCAAATAAAAACCCAGGTGTTGGTCCAAACTGGGTAGACCCATTGAATTAATGGAACCAATTACGTTAACATTTACATAATTTAACACGTCCCAGTCATTCAGTAGTGTACTATAGTTTGAGATGAACAGTTGGTTTAGCTTATTAGTACTAAGTTGACTTATATACAGGCATACAGTTAACCAAATTCTGGATACAACATGCAATTTTAGTTCAAGATGTCCTGTTGATTATATACTGTAGTTCTCTTAAAAAACAAACCCTTTTCTCTCTGAATTATGTATGTGAGAGAAACAGTCATACATATATGAATGTGTCTGTACGTGTGATCATGTTTTCAAGTTGATACCATTTTTTTACAGGAAGATAGTGATCCAACTGTTCATGAAAGTCTAAGCATTGAAAATACCTTATGGGCAAGCACTGTTGTTGCTTCAGGTAAGAAACATTGCATTTTTCAATAATGAGTGAAGATGTTAAGTAACAAAAATTTTAACAATTTTACTACTCTTCCTTTCCTCTCTATATTCCTGTTCATTTGTGAATTCCTGTTACTCTTAATGAACTATCTGTTCAGTTTTGTCCAGGAGCCTAAATGTTGTTTTTAGTTTTTTGAAACTAGTATTTGAATGTAAACTTCCACATATTCTCAGTTCAGCATTAGAGAAGAGCAGTGGTAGTAGGACAGACTCCTTTGTGGAAATGCCTATAATGGAGTGTTTCCTTGCCAGTCTCATTTAGAACATTTCACTCACCTGCTTAGCTATGATACATGGTTCATATTGATAAATAGAGAAATGTAGCAGCTTTTAGCAACCGATTCAGCTACAACTTTTGCAGTGAAGCATTAGCTATTTGTGAACGTTTTCTGGCCATAGTAGTTCAAAAGTGTTATTGCATATTCCCATGGTGGTAAGTTTCAGAAGTATATCTGATTATGCATTTGCAGTATATTGAACCATTAATACTGTAGCATATTATGTGAATATTGTCTCTGAGATAGTTCAAGAATTTCAGCTATTGCAAAATGCAGTCTTCTGAGTATTAGGAGAGGTTTGATTGGTGATATCTATATTGTATTACTTGCTCTGATTGCTGGTGCATTTCTGGGCCAATTTAAAATGCACATATTGACTTTTTTATTTTTTATTAAAAGTTTTAAAATACCTTAAAATTAGAAAGATTAGAAGCAAAGAAATGATGCAAAACTGAAATATCATAAAATAAAAATTAAATAATACAAAGCAAATGTAAAGAAAGAGAAAGAAAAAAGAAAGAGAAAAGAAAAAGTGACTTTCAATCTTCCTTTTGGCAGTTATGTAGGGATATAGTTATTCATACCTCTCTCTCCAAAATTACAACATGATCCCTTCTTTCAATAACCTGTTCTTTCTAATCATCAAAACCAAAAGGTCATCCCGCCCCCGCAAAAAAAATCTATAAGCAGTTTCTAGTCTTTGATGAATGTCACTACTGACCTTTTTTCTGACCCATTTCTGCTAAATCTATCAATTTCATTAGCCATTCCTCCATAATGGCTAGTGTTGAATTCTTCCATCGTTGCACAGACAACAGTCTTGCTGCTATGGTCATATACTGAAGTAATCTTCCATGACCTTTTTTTCCTGCAGTGTGGGGAGTCAATCCTTCATGCTAGGTCTGGCTCCTCCTTCGTGCTTCACAAACAAAGCTTTCAATCTGTCCCTTACCACCCTAAGAGTGAGGGCCAGTCCCAACTTCCCAGTTCTATCCTGCCTCAGCTTGGATCAGGACAGGGCTTTAGTGCTGTGGCTAAAATGTGACTTCCTTACTGAATTTGAGGATTTTATTGATTGGATTCAGTGGCTACAATTTGCTTGAACAGCACCATCCTTATGACATTGGCCTGATTCAGTGCTTTTGGCCTTTGTTAACCTATCAGGGTTGATCTTTTTCACTTGCCTTCAGTTGTTACCACCCTAACTGGGACAGTTGAGCTCAAGGTGATGGCCATTTATGAGGAGCCATTCTGAGGAGCCATGAGGAGATTTGTGAAGAGATTTTTCTCCTTTTTCTCTTTTTAGAGAAATTATTCAATTTCTCAACCTGCCACCCAAACAGGAATGGTTTATTCTGGGATGGCCATTTCTCAGGGTGGGTATGCCCATCAGAGAGCCAAGGAGAATAGTGGTGACTAACAGTGCCAGTCTGCGAGGATGAGGAGTACACTGCAATGGGCAGATGACACAGGCCCACTGGTCACCCTCTAAAAGGATAAACAGTATCAACTGGCTGGAACTACAGGTGATGTGTCTGGTGCTATTCAGTTTGCAGGTGGAAGTTCAGGGCAAGTATGTGTTGTTCCAGACAGACATGTCCACCAAAGCCCACATAAATAGGCAAGGGGGTCACTGCCATGGTCTCGATGTGAGAGAAGGCACTCCGGTTGTAATGAGGGGAGCCTCATCTTCAGTCTCTGAGAGGGGAATGTATCAAAGAGCAGTTGAACTGCCAGGCTAATTGGTTGAGCAGGGTGGGTGTGAAGTAGGGAGAGTGGGCCCTGAGCTCTGTGGTCATTCACAGAGTAGTCCAAAGGTTTGGCAACCCATGGGTGGAACTTTTTTCTTCGCAGAAAAGCCACAAACTCTCTTGATTCGTATTGAGGTTTTGGACAGGTGTTCTGATGACTGCTTGGCTAAGGGTGTTGTGCTATGCCTTTCTTTCAGTTGTGCTTTCATCCAAAGTGCTGTGGCAAATAAGGGTGGTGGGGGAAGAAGTGATTTTGATAGCACCCAGGTGGCCTTGTTGGCCGTGGTTTTCAGAAATAGTCGGCATGCATGTTCAGGAGAGTCAGCCTCTACCAACTTGGTTTGGCCTGATACATTAAAAAGAACTTCTGCATCCCGACCCAGGCTGGTTACAGTTACACATCTGCAGGTTGAGCAGGAAAGGTTGGTGGCTGAGGAGTATGATGAGGATGTTATTCACACCATCCTCTCAACTAGGAGACCTTCCACTAAGTGTCTGTACGAGTCTAATTGGAGAGCTTATTTTAGATGGTGCAGACATAAAGGGATGCATCCTCAGTTGGCTTCAGTAGGTTTGGTTCTGGCTTTCTTGCAGGCAGGATTGAATAAGGGTCTTAGTACTAACACCCTCAGGAGACATATGTCTACCTTGGGTTCCATCTTAAAAGGGAAGTGGGGAAATACTGCTCAAATCCCATCCTCATATGAAGCGGGGTTTTTTTGAAGGGAGCATCCTTGCTTTGGCTCAGGATGTTTCATTGTTTTCCTTTGTGGAATCTGCATGTGGTATTGTGGGCTTTGTTGAAAGCTCCTTTTGGACCTTTGAGATCAGTGGATATGTAATTTCTTACATTGGAAATTTTAGTTTTGGTTGCTATTACGTTTGTCACAGAGTCTCTAAGTTGAGGGCATTGTCAGTTTGTAAGGAGTTGTGTGTTTTTCATAAGGATTCAGTGGTTCTCTGGTTAGATCCCTCTTTTGTTCACTATTTTACTGTGCCATTGTATATAATGGGACTTGAGCATCCACAGATTTTGGTATCCATGGGAGGTCCTAGAATAAAACCCCAGCGGATACCAAGAGCCTACTGTATGTCCATTAGGCAAATATCTATGGTACAATTTTCATATATTATAGAGTCAGCTGTCTTCAGTTGCTGGTTTGACATCCACGGATTTGATTATTTGTGAGTTTGCCACCACGTCTCTGCAGCTACCCCCACCCCCCCGAAGCCACTGCTTGGACATTCACTCAACAGCCTAGGATATCAGGAGGGGGGCACTAGCGATCGCTGCTGCTGCCACCAACCCCCTCCCAAAGCCTGAAGCTGCTCTGTGAATGTGCACACAGCCTCAGGCTTTGGGAGGGCAGAGCACCAGCAATCGCTGCCGCTGCCACCAACCCTGTCACGACACCTGAGGATGCTGTGTGAATGTTTACAGAACAGCCTTGGACATTGGGAGAGAGGAGCACCAGCAATTGCCACTGCTGTTACCAACCCCCTTCTGAAATCTGAGAATGCTGTGTGAATGTGCTCACAACAACCTTGGCCATTAGGAAGGGGGAGCATCAGCTATCAGTGCTGCTGCTCTCACCACCACCAACCCCCTCTGGAAACCTGAAGCTGGTGTGAAGACGTACACACATCAGCCTCAGACATCGGGAGAGGTGAGAACCAGAGATCACCGCTACCAATTGCCTCCTGAAGCCTGAGGCTGCTGTGTGAATGTGTAGATAACAAATCCGGACTTCGGGTGGGGGGAGCACCTGTGCTTGCTACCACTGCCACCAACCCCCTTCCAACACATGAGGATGCTGTGAGAATGTGCACAAAACAGCCTCAGGCATTGGGGGGGGGACCAGTGATCGCATTGCTGTTGCCAACCCCCTCGCAAAGCATGAGGCTGCTATATAAATGTGCACAGAACAGCGTCAGACATTTGGGTGGAGGGAAGCACCAGCAAGGAGCTGAATGGCAGGCTAGAGAAAGGTGGAGAGAAGGAAACAATGGAGGAGCATAGGAGCAATGAGGAAGGCAGTCCAGAATGGAGGGTTTGTGGTAGTGTAGTCAGGTTTTCAAACAAGTGCACTTTGGACTGGTTGGTGTCCCGCCTGTCAGTTGCTCCTCCCTCCTTATGCTCTCCCTCCCAATGTCTGAGGCTGTTTTGTGCACATTGACATAGCCGCCTCAGGCTTCAGAAAGGGGTTGGCAGCAGCAACTGTATTCGTGGTTTTCCCACCTTTGTGTGGGTCCTGCTCCCCTAACCCCTGCAAAGGTGGAGGGCTGACTGCAATTTCCTTTAGTTTGTTGAGACTACAGTACAACATATCTTTCTGGTTTGCCCTTAAGTATAAATATATTATAAATATCCCATTACTAATGACACCATATAACAACTGAATAATTTTATTAATGTGTTTATGTGATCACAAAGTGAGAATCTCCTCCAATAATAAAATAATATTAGAGAGCAGATATGGACACACTCCACAAAAGATTGTTGTATGCCTTCAAGTAATTTCTAATTTATGGACACCTTAAGGCAAATTTATCACAGGATTTTCTCAGCAAGATTTGTTCAGAACAGTTGTCTTCCTCTGACGCTGAGAGAGTGTGACTTCCTCATGGTTATCCATTGGGTTTTCACAGCTGAGTTTGGATTCAAACCACTACAACACACTGGCTCCCAGAAAAGATTGGGATATGCAGGGATCGTCTTCGTGGTCTCTGTGAAGCACACAGTTGGGTTATTCCTGCGCCAGCGCAGAGCATACGGACCCCTCTGGTATCGCTAGGCAGAATGTGCTTTGATACATTTTTGGCAGTAACTCCGCCCACAGTAATGGTCCCTTAAAAGGTGCTCCCTCCTAATTCCCCTCAGTTCCTTTTTTTCCGCCACGTTAGCAGCTCAAAGTAACCTTTGCTCGCTAGTTGTACTCACTTTCACTTTTGGTTTTGACTCGGACTGGATTTTTTGACGATGATTCTTTCTTCTCTCACTTGTGGTTGTACTGTGATTTCTGGCTTGACTCGGTTTTCTGACGACGATTTTCGCGCCCCTTTGGCTTTGGTTCTGATCTCTGATTTTGGTTTGACCCCGACTGTTCTGACTATGACTTGATTGTTGTGCCTTGCCATGGCCACTAAAACTGGCTTCAAATGGTGTGTCATCTGCCAGACGAAATTGCCCAGCTCTGACCATCACTCACGTTGCTTGATCTGCTTGGGTGAGTCCCATAATGTGGATGCATGTGTGCACTGTAAGGCCTTTATGCCTCAGGCGCGGAAACACCGATCTTGCCGCCTCAAGTCTTTTCTCTACGAAAAGTCTTTGATTCCATCTTCCTCCTCGACCCCCTTCGTGGGACAGGGTACCTCACCGCAACAGCGGGGATGGTCCCCCTTGTCGAAGTCTCCTCAGGCCAAGCGCCGCCGCTCACGGAGCCCTTTTCGGCACCATTTGGTGGCATCTGATCCAGAGGCTGTGCTCCACTCTCACAAGCATGCCACAAGGCCTGTCCTGACTGGGGACTGAGCCTCCTCAGATTCGTTGGCCGTCAGATCCAAGGACAAGCCTCAGGATCGATCAGGTTCGAAGGATGGTGGTTGAAACCTGTAGTATACTGCATCTTCTAGGGACAAAGCCCCTAAGAAGAAGAAGGCTAAGTGCCCACATGCTGAGGAGAGGCCCAAGGGGGCTATTTGAGGCCCGGAGGCCACTTTGTCTGCTGCGCTGAACCCTGCTCCTCCTCAACAGGAACTCATTCCTGCAGTACCACAGCCTCAACGTTCGCCTCAGGACCGAGACGTTGATAACGAGCAGCCCCGATCTAGAGCTATCACCCCGACCCCCTCCTTGGAGATTGTCGAAGTTCAAGTGGGTTCTGCTGAGGAAGCAGAAGTCTCTATGGGCCCGTGGTCTTTCACCTGCCTTGCTTGTCTCCCGTTCAGAGTTGCTTCAGGATTCCTCTGCTGCTGCTCGGGGTCTTGACGATGAGCCCCAACCGTCCACCTCTCAGATTCAAGAGGATGAACCGGCGAACGGAGCCTATGACCTGGCCAGGTCTATTTTCACTGCGCCTCTGATGAAAACATCAAGCGCTGACATCACTGGAGAGTGTGTGTTCCAACTGACTTCCAAAGCAGCGACCCATCATGCCTTGTCGCTGTCTCCGCCTTGTCTATCTTTTAGTGGCCTCGACAAGGGTTCCTTTCCTGCCAAGGACCCATCAAAGCCAGTGCTGAAAGACACGAGCTGTCAAGTGTCTCCATTCCACATGCTGCCTCCGCTGCCTCCGACTCCGCCACCTCGTACATCGTCCCTGCAAGGCCGCCGCCACAGCCCATCTCTGTCATCGGATTCGTCAGTCTCATCCTATTCCTCTGATGAGTACTTACATTATTTGCCATCCCCCCAGCCGGAACTGCTGGATGAGGACTCGTCCTTGCCTACGGATGATGTCTGCTCCTTCTCAGAGCAGGTAGTGTGCATGTCGCATGCCCTGGAGCTCAAGGTCACTGAGCAGGAGTCCGAGCCGGTTGAAGGCTCCCCCAACTGCCCGCATCCTGGTCCTCCTGTCTCTTCTGAAGTTGACACAGGGTTCGTGGGAAAATTCATCTTCGATCCCGTCGACTTCGAAGTGGATTGACCAGCTATATCGAGTGGCTGGGGACGGCATCGAATGGCTGCAGGAGCATCTGAGACCGAACTCGGTGGTTGTTGAAGCAGCGCAGCCTAGAAGACGACGTCGGGTGCAATCCACCCCTTCGGACCTGGAGGGGAGGAGCTAGATATTATTGGCAAGAAGATATATTCGGCTGCTGGGCTCAGCTTCCGAATTGCCAATTACTCGGCGTGCATGGGGGCCTACCAGCATGTCCTGTGGGAGAGGATGGCGCTTCTCATCCAAGACCTGCCTGAGGAGAGGCGACAATTAGCTGAGGCCATCGAGGCGGACGCCCAACTGCTCGCAGGACAACAAATGAATTCTGCAAGGCACGTAGCTGAGTGTGCGGCCAAAACTGTGGCAGATTCCATTGCCTTGCGGCGCCATGCCTGGCTTCGGTCGTCTGGGTTCTTTACACAAGCTGCTGCGACCATTGAGGATATGCCTTTTGACAGCTCTGGCCTCTTCAATGGGTCGACAGACGAAAAGCTTGAGTTTATGCAGAAGATGAGGACCACCACACGGAAGTACAGTATGCCATCAGCTTCATCTTCTGCCTATCGTCCTAGGCACCGCTCGGGCTGGCATGCCTCCTCCTACAGCCAGTCTTTTAGATGGGGCAATATGCCTCAATCCTCAAGGTTCCAGCAGCCGATGTTGTCTGCCTCATCGGTGAGGAGCCAGGCATCTACCTCCTGCTACCACCTGCCCTCTAAGCAAAATTCCAAAGATCAAGGCAGGAGGAGGTTCTGAATTGGCTTGTCCTCATTCTGATATTTACCTTTTCTTTTAGACCCCCCTGTTTGGAGACCGCCTGTCATTGTTCCAGGACGCCTGGTCCTTGATAACATCGGACCACTGTGTACTTCACATTCTATGACATGGCTGCTGGATCGAATTTAATGAACTGCCTCCAACAGGTCTGGTCTGTCCCACGCCGCCCTCCCCTCTCATCAAGGAGGTTCGGACACTGCTTCAAAAAGGAGCCATCGAACCCATGGACGCCGAGGTTCATCGCCAGTGCTTCTTCTCCAGATATTTCCTTGTTGCGAAGAAGGACAGAGGCCTCTATCCCATCCTCGACCTCAGGGGTGTGAACGAGTACATCGCCCCGAAAAAGTTCAGGATGATCACCCTTGCTACCATCCTTCCTCTCCTTCAACAAGGGGATTGGTTTGCGTCCATAGACCTCAAGGATGCCTACTTCCACATCGGGATCCATCCTTCCCACAAGAGGTTCGTAGCGTTCCAGATTGGGGACAATGCCATCCAGTTTCATGTTCTCCCCTTCGGAATCTCAACGGTCCCGAGGTTCTTAGCGAAGTGTATGGTGATGGTGGTTACATTCCTTTGACAGCACGGCGTGGTGGTTTCCCCCTACATTGGCGATTGTGGCAAATACCAAGCACCAACTCGAGATGGACATTGCTCTTACCCTAGATGTGTTAGACAACCTGGGACTTGTTGTGAACATGGAAAAGTCGCAGCTAGCCCCTACTCAATCGATCCAGTTCATAGGAGTTCAACTGGATTTGATCTCCGCAGCAGAATCCTTTCCTGTGGATCGCTTCGACACCCTTCGGTCCCTGATCCATGAGTGCTGTCGGTCCCGACGGGTCCGGGCACATGCCATTCAAGTCCTGTTGGGGCACATGGCAGCCACTATGTCAGTCACTCGCCTGGCCAGAATTCGGTTTCTACTGCTTCAACATTGGTTCCTGGAAGTCTTCAACCATGTACGAGACTCCCCTGGGACACTCCTAACGATGCCCCGTTCCGTCCATTGTTCCTTGGACTGGTGATTAGCACCGACCAACGTATTCTCCAATCTTCCGTTCGACCCTCCTCAACCAGATGTTTCCCTCACTATGGATGCATCTCTTAAGGGCTGGGGAGCCCACCGAGGGCCCCACGAGATCCAGAACTCCTGGAGCGCCGAAGAACGGGAGCTACACATCAACATACTGAAGCTCCTTGCAGTTCAGAAGGTGCTTCAGGCCTTCGAACTGTTGGTGTGGGGCAAGACCGTGCTTCTCCTCACATACAACACCTCCGTCATGTATTACCTGAACAAACAGGGAGGTACAAAGTCCCCCCAGCTTCTTCAGCTCACCCTTCAGATCTGGGACTGGTGTATCCAAAGGAACTTTCTTCTCCACTCCATCCACCTACCTGGAGAGGAGAACATTCTTGCAGAGGGACTGAGCCGTTCCAATTCCAGCGTCCACATATGGGTGCTCCATCAAAGCGTGGTGGCAGACCTTTTTCATTGATGGGGGACTCCACTGATAGACTTCTTCGCGACCACTCAGAATAAGCAGTGCTACCAGTTCTGCTCCAGAGCACGGGACAGCGGTTCCAGAGGGGACGCTTTCCTGTTTCAATGGAACGGACCGTTCCTGTACCTCTTCCCTATGATCCCATTACTGACGAGGGTCATTGCCAAGCTACGTCGGGACCAATCAGATACGATCCTCATCACTCCGTGGTGGCCGCGGCAACCATGGTTCGCACTGTTGCTACTTCTGTCCAGACGGTGTTTCCCCCACCTCCCAATCTGGGCTGATCTGGTCACCATTCAACAAGGGAAGGTCAGGCATCCTGACCTCGACACTCTTCATTTGATGGCTTGGAGGATATGCCCGTGAGTCCCCATCCGTCTCATGCCATCTCTTCTTCCCCTCTACCTCAAGAGGTCCAGGCGGTTGTAGATGCTGCTAGGAAGCCTTCCACTCAGATAGCCTACTACTAAAGTGGAACCGTTTCAAGGGGTTCCTGGCTGACTGAGGATCGGATGCTCAATCTTGTTCAGTACCTATGGTCCTCCAATTCCTCCTCCGTTTGTCCGAAGCAGGGCTCTCGGTTTCATCTCTCAGAGGCTATCTGGCGGCCATCTCTGTCGAATTCCAAGCTCGGGTTCGACTGTCTCCCTTCCAGGACCCACCAGTGAAGAAGTTCCTGAAGGGCTATGTCAATCTCCATCCTCCAGTGCTCGATCCCACTCCGACCTGGAGCCTCGAACTCATCCTCTCCCAACTGGTGAGATGACCCTTCGAACCCATGGCTTCTACAGATCTCAGACTGCTGACTTGGAAGACTGCTTTCCTAGTCACCATCACCTCACCTCGTCGAGTTGGAGAACTGTGTGCCTTAAGGTTGGACCCTCCGTATACCTGCTTCCACAAGCATAAGGTCGTGTTGAGGCCGGACATTTCCTTCCTCCCCAAAGGGTTCTCTAGCTTTCACCTTAACCAACCCATCGCTCTGCCTGCCTTGAGTCAGGACCCGAAGGACAAATTCGAGCATACCACCCACTCCATGGATGTATGGAGGGCGCTTGCATTCTACATACAACGGACTGCTCCAATCCATCAATCACCTCAGCTCTTCGTCTCCTATGCTGATTTGAAGCAAGGTGCACCGATCTCGTCACAGCGTCTTTCGAAGTGGGTGACGTCAACTATTGCTCTCCGCTATGAACTGGCGAAGAAGCCTTTGCCTCCGCAGGTTCGTTGACATTCTACTAGAGCTGTTTCCACTTCGACTGCGTTCCTTTCTGGGGTACCCCTAGAGAACGTCTGCCATGCTGCGACTTGGTCTTCACCATTAACATTCATCTCACATTACAGACTGGACACTCATTCTAGGAGCGAGGCTGCATTTGGGACGGCAGTCCTTCTGTCCTCCATCCAATGAGTGAGTTTATTTCATTGTTGAATTACTGACTGCTTTATTTCATTGGTGAAATGACTCATGCTTAAAGAATGTGCTGTCAGCAAATCCCTTTCTTAGATAACGTATGAGGTGGTCCTCGTCTACTGATGTATAGGACATACCCTCCTCCAGTGGGAAAGCTTGCTAGTCTACCCAACTGTGATTCACAGAGACCACGAAGAAGATGGACAGGTTGCTTACCTGTAGCCATAGATCTTCGAGTGGTCTGTGAATTCACACAGACCCACCCATCCTCCCCTCTATGTCCTACTGTGGCATATTTGCTCTAATGTTCCTGATGCTGCTGTTTGTGCGGTCATTCAAGGAACCGAGGGGAATTAGGCAGGAGCACCTTTTAAGGGACCGTTAGTGTGGGCGGAGTTACTGCCAAAAATGTATCAGAACACATTCTGCCTAGCGATACCAGAAGGTTCTGTATGCTCTGCACAGGCGCAGGAATAACCCAACTGTGTGAATTCACAGAAGACCACTCGAAGATCTATGGTTACAGGTAAGCAACCTGTCCTTCTTGCTAAAACTGCAGATGCTTCAGGCATTGTCAATGAAGTCAGGTCAATGTTACTATAGAATTCAAGTGGGGAAAGTGCAGTGTATGAGTCTCATGTGACCACTAGAGCCCCCAATTCCCAATTTTACTTTTTCTTTTAAAAAATTACTGTAGGCTGTTCTAGGACTTTATTTACATTTGTAAATCTCTTCATTATGATACCTTGTTACTACAGCGGGTAATAGGCATTTCCTTATTATAAGTAAATCTAATTTTAATACATTATTGTTATCATTATTGAATAATAACATAGTGTTTATATGATATGAACTCTACACATAAAATGTGTGTTTATCTTGAACAACATATTAATCAAATCTTTGATGATAAAGTACTAATGGACCAACTTGTCAATTGTTATGGAACTAATGTCATCTCTCTCCCCCCCACCATTAAATGTAGGGCAGCCATATTTTTTCCTTCCACCAGAGACTCAAAACAGTGTAAACAGACCATCCCCCAATTTCCTTTAACTAACTTTCTAAACATGTTCTAGTTACATACATATTTCAAAAGGTAATAATAATTCAGTCATGTCTGCTTTACACTGAATCCTTTATACATTTGTATTACTTTTTTAGTCCTGATCCTGTTGATGATTGATTATAAGATTTTGCCTTCTAAAATTGTTGAGAAAGCAGAGAACAGAGCTGGAAGATTGAAGTATTCCCCCATTGTGACCTAACTGGACCTTTTATTTGACTTTGGCTGATAACTCATTTTATTCCTGAACAAAGCAGCTATCTAGTGTCATATATTGTTATACAGGTCCCCCCCCGCCATTTGCTATATCAGTAACCATGGTTTCATTTAACCACAGTCAGGGAGGAAAGATCTCTCTAGGCATCTGGAGGCTTTCTCTAGGCACCTGGAGGTTCTCCAACTGAAGTTGACCATCGACTCGTGCTGGAGGACCTCCAGATGCCTAGAGAGGCATCCTCCCTAGCCATTCTCTAGGTTCCCCAGCATGATTCTATGGTATTTTATGGTGGTTGCTATTATCCGCAGTTTCACTTACAAACGGTAAGTCCAAGAACATATTCCCCCATGGATACGGTGGGTGGGGCAATGACCTGTATCAACCGACCTGTGTTTCATATTTTTAAATTATGCAAATATAGTGTAAACATAGTTTAAATCAATTGACTATATTGAACATGAGTTGAGCATCAGGTCTGGTAATCCTTTTTTGATTTTGCATCTTCTTTGCTACCTTCACATTTAATGCAACTGAATTCTCAATCACTTTTCTTCTTATAATTGAGAAGAGCTGGGTACATTCTCCCATTTTTACCTGAAGTGGTTCCATGTGCTTTTTTATCCCCCCTCAATGAAATATCTACTTATGCCAGATATATCAAGTTTATAAAAAGATATATCAAGTTTATAAAAGTTTTCTTAAAAATGGGAGAGAAGAATAAATGACACATTAAAGCATAATATGTGAACAAGATCATTGTATTTGAAACTAGCAAATTCTTAACGTCAAGTATATGAAAATGTGGTAATTTTGTGTTAGGTATATTAGCTTAGTCTTCTGTTTATTTTTCTCCCATTTAAAAATTCTGAGTTAAAATTCTACCCCCACCCAATAAAAATATATATAGTTTAAATATAAACATTTTGTTTTATTCTTTTCAGGAACTGTAATTGGTGTTGTTATTTACACTGGAAAAGAAACTCGAAGTGTAATGAACACATCCAATCCAAAGAATAAGGTAGGCTGATTGATAAGAATAAGTCTGGAGCAAATGTCTAATATTTTAAACATGTTTTCTTTTCAAAAAACATTAGATTTAGAAATTAAAGAAAGGAATAGCATCATATATTGTCACATACATTGTCACATAAATAGGCATCCTCTTTAACAGTATTTTGCCATCTGGCAAAGACCTTCTTGTGTAGTTGGTCATTTGTTCTGTCGGATGGGTAAGTCTTACCCAGTGTGTTAGGTTCCCCCCCCCCCGCTACATCTGTCTGTTTTTATTATATTGGGGTTAGGGGATATTTCATTTTATGATTCTTTTTAATTGCTGTTAACGCTATTTAAGTTTTTCTTGAACATCATAAGAGTGGAGCATAACTTTTATACAAATAAAAATTAACAGGTTTTTTTTTCTTCCTTCTGACACAGTTCTTTTAAGTTTTAGGTTTTGGTTTTGGAAATTGAAACAGCTACAAGCTATCTCGAAGAAGCTTATAGTAGTATTCCTACATTTGCAATCTAATTATTCATGTGTAGTGAAGTTATATTTACTTCTGAAAATTGGGATGATAGTATCCTATTCTTGTATGACACTTTGAAAACTTATACTCTCCATCAGAGAACACTCCAGTGAAACACATTGTTTAACCTATTTTTGTGTTAGCATCCTCAGCATTTCATGCACTTTTTGGAATATCAGATTCCCAAGTTTGTCAAGGAGGTGGGGTAGAACAATCCACTCAGTATTCTGAGTGCTTTTACTATGATATAATTATTGATGGAGAGTATCTTTGCATCTGTGGGTGTTTTCCACTCAAATCTATGCAAATAGCTACTAATTTTGGGCAGTAATCTTTCTAAAGTCTATTAAAAAGTCATCTCAGTTATCATGAGCTGAAATTTGAGACTGCCTTTTATAAACTATACTTTTATTTAACAGGAAGATAATTATATCAAAAAGAAAAAAAAACCTTTGGCTTAAAAATCAATTGTGACAGGTTGCCATTTTCATGCCATTCATAATAATAAGTTACTTAAGAGTCAGAACATAAGGAAGGAAATGATAATACAAATTGCCTAAAGTAGTTATTGCAGCCCCTTGAGTATATTGATTTGTGTTTCTAATAAAAAGATGCTTTTAAATGTGTCATTGACAAAGAGACAGGTGATATGTGCTATTATGTGAATTAGAATGTTCTGTTATTATTTGAATCTTGATAACAGCATTTTAAAATAGAGGAAAACACAAGCTATGGTATGCATACTTATTTTAGCTCTGATGCACTGATGTAAAATTAAAACTTTTCAGGAAAGAAAAAAAATCTAGATCAAAAGTGAAGTGGCCTCACACAGTGAAATGAATATAAATAACACAATAATGTGGAACCACAGGGCATTCATTATCTGTTCTATCATGCAGTTTTATCAGTAGCTGACTCCTTGAAAACTGTGATATTTTCTGTACTAAATCTTTATTCAGAATTGTGCTTTCATCAAATAGATATGTACAATGAAGAAAGTAAAGTCAGGATTCAGCAGTGTTATTGTTCTGATGGAACCAGCTCTATTAGCAGAGTTGTGGGGAGCCTCCCTTCCTCACAGTCTGCTTTCAGATGGCTGGAAAACCCTCTGGAGCAGACTTTCAGGTAGTGCAGAGGACATCGGGAGGGAGAAGGGAAGGAGAAAGTCTTGTTGTATTAGCAGAAGCATGCCAGTGAAACCTTGGATCTTAGCCCAAGGAAGATAAGGTCATATGGGTTAAAATATATTGTTCCTTTGTATTTTAACATTTTTTTTTAAAAAAAAAATTAGAGTGTTGGTGCAGAGCACCACCAAGAAGAGATTAAATAGAACAAACAAACAAATTAGCAGCCCATAGACAAGTTGTGATCCAGCTTTTAGGATTATGGCAATACACAACCCACCTTCATTTACATAATCAGTATACTTTGATATTACATCTGTTAACAATTAAAAGTTGTGTTTCTTCAGCTGAAATGTGAACATAAATAAACTTATAATTTCAGGCAGCAATAAAAAGGCAAAATGTTAAATGCAGAAAAAACAATCATAATGAGAACATCTGGGATGCATCGTAGTTCAGGGGATAAAGTTTAAACTAGTTCTTTAAAATGTGTAGTTTTCTCATTTAGTATAACTGAATTCAGAAAGGTAAACATCAAGTATTCATTGGATGTATAAGTATGTACAAGATACAAATTAGTATAAGTATTTAATTCAAAATATGGAAAGAAATTCATTCTTACCTTATTGATGCCATTCCTTATTGGTGATGAAATTACCACTCGGGGGAGGGCTTCTACTTTTCATTTTGAGGAAGGGGCAATTTGAGATCTCTAAAAGTAAAGTACATGAGGATTCATCCCATCTATAGAACAATAGAAGGGATGGTTGCTCTGAGTTATTGACCAATATCTGAAATGTCAATTAACCATTATTCATTATATGCAATATTGAATGTTACAAAGTTGTTCTAGTCAGATAAGCACTTTTGCAAGCATCCTGCTTGTAGGAGAGGGGAGGATAGGGATGAAGGGGGGTTAGGAAATAGTTCATTAGCAGTGCATATGAAGTGGGGATGTTGGAGGGGAGATAGTAGTAAAAAAAGTTTACAGCAGTGCATGCACAGTGGGGAAGTGAAGATTTAACAAAGATGTTAAGAAACAGGACTGAAAATAAAGTAGCACTCCCACATCCGCGAGGGATTGGTTCCGGGCGTGCCCGCAGATGGCTAATTCCGCAGATAATAGTGAATGCCATCCTGGGGGCCATCCCGGGGAAAGGGAGGCAAGTTCGCTCCTGCCCCCTTCCACCTTTACCCTTGCCATGCACTGCGGTGGCGATCATGGGGGCAGAGGGAGAAGGGGCCAGTTCGCTCCTTTACCTCCTTCCACTTTCACCCCGCCATGACCCTACTGCATTGGCAATCATGGGGCAAAGGGGGAAAGGGATGAGGCCCGTTCGCTCCTCCCCCTCCCTTCACCCCCACGATCACTGCCATGGCGACACAGGAGCCCTCCCAGGGGAAGGACGGGGGAGGTAAGATCCTCCCTCCCCCTCCCCCTGCCATCGCCAACCGCAGATAATTGAATCCACGATTGGCGCATCAGTGGAGACGGGGTGCTGCTGTAATATGGTTCCCCTTCCTCTGATACCAGCTATGAACAACTTACTGACAGTGGGTGTTTGTAGCTGAGTCAACAGGAAGGGAGGAAGAAAGTGGCTTTTTGTATTTTTGTTCTGCTGGCTTTAGTTCCCATGGAAGTGCTGTTTCCCCACTAAACTGAGGTTTATGCTAGTTGCTGCAGAAAGACCAGGACTGATCAGGACCAAGACCTTCACATTTCTGACTAATGAGAAGATGCAAAACAGACATAGCAACTGATGGCAGGTGTCACTTGTGGGGTGACACCACATGTGGTTGTCAGTTCAGGAAGACACAAGGGTGGGGCACCATTCCTTCTTTGAGTGGTTTATTTGTTTTATTTATTTAATTAATTCATATCCCACCTTTCTCCCAGCACAGGATTCAAGGTGGCTTACAGCAAGATAAAATGAAGAACAGCGAAAAGGCTATTAACATAAAGTTTAAAAAAATAGTTTAAAAACACATAATAACAGTTTAAGAACACATTTAAAACAATACAAATACAAATCCAACATTTCCCACTAAAAGCCCCATCTGCTGCAACCAGTTAAAATAAAATGGTCTTCACCTGCTGGCAGAAAGACAGCAGGGAGGGGGCCAACAGAACTTCCTGTGGAAGTGAGTTCCACAACTTGGGAGCAGTCGCTGAGAAGTTCTCCCATGTCTTCACCAAACATACCTTCTGATAGTGGAACCAAGAGAAAGTCTTGCCCCACAGATCTTAAAACTCATGCAGGCTCACATAGTGAGATACAGTCTTTCAGATAGTCTTGGCCCAAGCTGTTTGGGACTGGAGAACAATTGGAGTGTGGTGGGTGTGTTAAGAAACAGGTTCACATGAAATGATATCACCCACTGTAGGAGAGGATTGACTTTGTTGTATGCTGCCTCCAGAGTCCCTGCCTGAGAGGCAAGGCTCAGAAGGAGGAACATGAAGTGCTCAGATGAGAGCTGAACACTATGGTTGAACCAGAGACAGACGTGGAGGAGAATTTCTTGCATAATGATATCCCCGGTCTGTTTTTGTTAATCACTGGCACTGAATTTCTTGGCAGTTGGTTTAGCAGAAATTTTAAAATCTTGCCTAGCACTGTAAGGAATGCAGTTGTATTCAACTGCGGCATTGACACCTGCTTTGTGTGTTGCCCACATACTTGGATTAATCCCAGAGAGGATTGGTATCTCTATTGGGATAATCTTGTGGAAAGGGAAGTATGGCACTGGGAGTTAGGCATGTGTGGTAAGGGAAAAGTGGGATAGATACTTGAAATCTGTCAGGGTGTTTTGCCCTACCAACCTGTTGGTGCTGCTATTGGATGCCAACCAGCCCACAATAAAAGGAGGAGGCTGACCTAGTATATATTATTGAGACTGGGCGGATGAGTTGGATGAGGTGGGTCTTCCCATCTTTGTCCACCCAGATATTTACTACAGCACCCACATATATTGTGTGTGGGTTGTCATTAGTCATCCATAAGGATTCCATCTCTCATGCCCTGGCATCTGTTTTTAGGTTTTGTATCTTGTGCTGGGCTAATGAGACAGAAGAGATCTGCTGCTGCTCTACTATACATCCAGCTGGCCAGCTGTTTACTTACCTGCGCTATCTGACATGGTCTCAGAGATGGTGGTGGGTGACTTCAACATCCTTGCTGATGCTTGTCTTGACCCACTCAGGACTCGCTGGCTATCATGACAAACATTGTGCTACCTCAGTAATTTGTTGGCTTGAATCATGTGGCAGGGCATACCTTGGAATTGATTTTTTGTGATGGGGGCAGGCAGAGGATGTTTGGAAGTTGAATTCAGCGATTCCATTATTATGAGCAGAACATCTGTGAAGTTTGGCTACCACGAAGCCAAACTTCACGTCTCTGGTGGGGGACAAGTTAAGATGGTTCATTTGCAGAAAATTTGGAAATCAAAGGATTCCTGAATGTTCTGAGGGATCTTCTGGCTGCCAAGGCTGCAAATTTCAGTTGAGGCCTTTGTCTTACTATTGAATGATGAGTAGGAAAAGGCCATAATGCCTATTTCAGTGCTGTGAAGCCTATGACAAGGGCCTCCAGACAGACCATTGCAAACTGGATCAAAGCGTGTATTCTAATGGTATATGAGTGTTGGCCCATTCCACCAGGGTAGGTGCCACCTCAGCAGTCTTTTCCAATAATGCACTGATCATAGAAATATGTTGGGCGGCCACTTGGACCACACCTTCCTCCTTCATCCGTCACTACAAGTTTGACAAATTCAGGTTGGTGGGTCCTGTTTTTGGAAAGAGAGTCCTCCAGGAGTCAATCAAGGACTGAATGATCAGGCAGTCACCACCTCCCTAGACTGAAGATAGCTTGGGCATGTCCCAAGAGTAATGGATTCCTCCTCTCACCAGCCCAGAGAATGCCACATTGATTAGTTACCATGAAGTTGCCTTCTGGGATTGTTGAGAAGGTGGATTCACCCTTCCCTTGGTGACTGCCTCTCATTTAATGAGGGGTAAACCTACTATCCTTCTTGTTTCACTCTCTACCACCTTCCTCTTCTGGGCTTTGCTTGTCAGTGAACTGGCCTCGTGGAGGGCTGGAGGGGAGGAGTCAACAGTCCTCTCCACCTATTGTGAACTTTCGATACTCTGCCTGCCTCTTCTCCAGGTGGTGAAGGAAGTAACTCAAGAGTAATGGATTCCTCCTCTCAACAACCCCAGAATGCACCTTCACATTAAGTAACCAGTGTGACATTCCACTTGGTTTACAGAAGATCTGTAGGCAATGAAACAAGCTGGACAATGGCTAGAGAGTAGATGCTACAAGTAGAAAAATCAGTATGATGAATGCTTAGTGAGGACACTTTATTGGGCCTTTTCTGTGGCAGAGAGATTGCAAGATAACCCCTCAGAATTTGTCTTTACTATCACATTCTTGACATTTTGCCCATCAGAGTTATTACAAGTGATGAGGAGTCTGATGCCAATAGGCTCTCATCACTTGTGATAACTCTGTTGGGCAAATAAACAATAAACAAAATTTCATCCTAGAGTGCATTATAGCAATCTAAATGGTCAGAAATTAAGTAACGGATCACTATGGCCTTACTTACTTTTTTTAAAGAAGAGGTACAAGTAGCATAGCAAATGAAGCTGGGCAAAGGAACTCCTGACCCACCAGGAACAATGTCAGGTCTAGGATCAGCAGCCAGTAGCTCTCTCTCTATATAGCTGCAGCTTCAGTCTTTGGAGCTCAGCATACAGGAGCGAGGCGAACAGGAGAGGACAACAGGAGTGTTTGACATGGGTGTGGTGGAAGAGACAGAATAAGGTAGGCTTGTGGCTGTTGAATGAAATTTCTTCAGCTCCAGAGAGTTTGTTGGGCTAACGCTAGTGTGCTTGCTTGGGTCAAGGCTGTTTGATTGTGTGGGCTGAGTGTAGGCTTGCTTGGGGGGACTCATTAGCATTTTTTTTTTTGGTGAGCTGCTTGTGTTGAGAGGAAGTGAGTGAGAGACAGAGGGAGGAGCCAGCAGCCAGTAGCTCTCCCTCTATAGCTACAGCTTCAGTCTCTGGAGCGAGGTATACAGGAGTGAGGTGAACAGGAGAGATGGCAACAGTGGTGTTTGGCGTGGGTGTTTACCTTGGGAGTCTGAGGAGGAGGCACAGAGTTCTGTTCTAGTGCCTACTTCAGAGAATTCAATAAGGGCAGTGAGGGAACTGCTGCAGTCACTTGCAACAGCTATGGGATGTTTATGTTCTTGCCTGTGGGTGTGCAGAGCTACACCTGCAGCAAATGCAAGTTGGTTCTGTTGTTGGAAGAGAAGGTCCAACAACTTGAGGCCCAATTAGCCACTATACAGCATATTAGGAAGCAGGAAATTTCTTAGACAGAGCAGAGCAGAAGATCCTGGTTGAGGAACACACAGGGGATGTCTCTGTGGAGGAAAGAAGTTCTGATACACAGGAGGTTGGTGTTTGGAAGAATGTGACGCATAGAAGGAGAAGGAGCATGGGCCATTCTACGAGTTTGGCACTACAGAACCAGTTTAATGCTCTCCCTTGTCCGTGATGACAAGAAATGGGAAGAAGAGCAGCAGAGCCAGGCCTCAGAGAATGTGCATGAGACCTTGGATGGTTTAAGCCACAGATTGGCTTATACTAGTCCTCAGAGGAGGTGTGTGGTGGTAGTAGGATACTCTTTGTTGAGGGGTACAGAATCAGTAGTTTGTGGGGCTGATAAGATGTCTCAAGAGGCACTGTCTCCCAGGTGCAAAAATCCACGCTGTAACGGAGAGGCTGATGAAACTCGTGAAGCCTACTGACTGTTATCCCTTCGTTTTGGCCCATGTGTGAACCACTGATACTGCAAGGCATAACTTTCAGAATATCAAAAAGGATTATGAGGCTCTGGGTAGGAAGCTGAAGGACTTGGATGCACAGGTAGTCATTTTGTCTGATTGTCCAGTGCAAGGGGATGGCCCAGGAAGAGAGAGAAAAATAGTGGAAGTGAACAACTGGCTGCTCAGATGGTGCCGCCAGGAACGGTTTGCCTTCCTGGACCATGGAATGCGGTTTCATAGAGGTGGACTACTGGCAAGGGATCGGTTGCACCTCGAAGCAGTTGGCAGGAATGTTTTTGCTAAGACTCTGAAGGATCTGATCAAGATCTTTCAGAGTTGTGTGGGGGAGGGAGTTGTGTGGGGGAGGGAGATAGTATTCATGAGGACAGGAGTTCATCTAGTGCTGGACAACAAGGCAAATACTACAAGAACCAAACAGTGGGAAGAATACAACCTTTAAAAGGCAGATAGGGGGAATGGCCCATGGTCTTAAATGTCTCTATACTAATGCACAGAGCATGGGAAATAAACAGGATGAACTTGAACTCTTAGTACAGTTGTCCCTCCACATTCGCGAACTTGACATTCGCGGTTTCGGTTATTCGCGGTTTTGGGAGGGCCCCCCCGGGCCCCCCCAAAACCGCGACACGGGGCATCCAGAGGCCCCGCGAAGGCCTAGGGAGGGGTGGGGAGGCCTTCGCGGGACCCCCGGAGGCCCTCCGGAGGCCCCGCGAAGGCATGGGGAGGGGTGGGGAGGCCTTCGCGGGACCCCCGGAGGCCCTCCGGAGGCCCCGCGAAGGCATGGGGAGAGGTGGGGAGGCCTTCGCAGGACCCCCAGAGGCCCTCCGGAGGCCCCGCGAAGGCCCGGGGAGGGGTGGGGAGGCCTTCGCGGGACCCCCGGAGGCCCCCCGGAGGCCCCGCGAAGGCCTGGGGAGCGGTGCGAAGGCCTTCGCAGGACCCCCGGAGGCCCTCCGGAGGCCCCGCGAAGGCCTGGGGAGGGGTGGGGAGGCCTTCGAGGGACCCCCGGAGGCCCTCCGGAGGCCCCGCGAAGGCCTGGGGAGGGGTGGGGAGGCCTTCGTGGGACCCCCGGAGGCCCCGCGAAGGCCTGGGGAGGGGTGGGGAGGCCTTCGCGGGACCCCCGGAGGCCCTCCGGAGGCCCCGCGAAGGCCTGGGGAGGGGTGGGGAGGCCTTCGCGGGACCCCCGGAGGCCCTCCGGAGGCCCCGCGAAGGCCTGGGGAGGGGTGGGGAGGCCTTCGCGGGACCCCCGGAGGCCCTCCGGAGGCCCCGCGAAGGCCTCCGGAGGCCCCGCGAAGGCCTGGGGAGGGGTGGGGAGGCCTTCCGCGGAACCCCCGGAGGCCCCACGAAGGCTTGGGGAGCGGTGCGAAGGCCTTCGCGAGGCCCTCCGGAGGCCCCGCGAAGGCCTGGGGAGGGGTGGGGAGGCCTTCGTGGGACCCCCGGAGGCCCTCCGGAGGCCCCGCGAAGGCCTCCGGAGGCCCCGCGAAGGCCTGGGGAGGGGTGGGGAGGCCTTCGCGGGACCCCCGGAGGCCCTCCGGAGGCCCTGCGAAGGCCTGGGGAGCGGTGCGAAGGCCTTCGCGGGACCCCCGGAGGCCCTCCGGAGGCCCCGCGAAGGCCTGGGGAGGGAGGGGGAGGCCTTCGTGGGCCGGGGAGACCTCCGTGGGGCCTAGCAAGGCCCCGCGAAGGCCTGGGGAGGGAGGGAGGGAGGGAGGGCCGGGGAGGCCTCCGTGGGGCCTAGCAAGGCCCCACGAAGGCCTGGGCAGAGAGGGAGGGCCTAGGAGGCCTCCGTGGGGCCTAGCAAGGCCCCGCGAAGGCCTGGGGAAGGAGGGAGGGAGGGCCGCTAGGCCCCGCGGAGGCCTGGGCAGGGAGGGAGGAAGGGCCGGGGAGACCTCCGCGGGGCCTAGGAAGGCCCCGCGAAGGCCTGGGGAGGGAGGGAGGGCCGGGGAGGCCTCCGTGGGGCCTAGGAAGGCCCCGCGAAGGCCTGGGGAGGGAGGGCGGGAGGGCCAGGGAGGCCTCCGCAGGGCCTAGCAAGGCCCCGCGAAGGCCTGGGGAGGGAGGGAGGGCCGGGGAGGCCTCCGTGGGGCCTAGGAAGGCCCCGCGAAGGCCTGGGGAGGGAGGGCGGGAGGGCCAGGGAGGCCTCCGCGGGGCCTAGCAAGGCCCCGCGAAGGCCTGGGGAGGGAGGGAGGAAGGGCCGGGGAGGCCTCCGCGGGGCCTAGCAAGGCCCCGCGAAGGCCTGGTGAGGGAGGGAGGAAGGGCCGGGGAGACCTCCGCGGGGCCTAGCAAGGCCCCGCGAAGGCCTGGTGAGGGGGGAGGGAGGGCCGGGGAGACCTCCACGGGGCCTAGCAAGGCCCCGCGAAGGCCTGGAGAGGGAGGGAGGGAGGGAGGGCCGGGGAGACCTCCGTGGGGCCTAGCAAGGCCCCGCGAAGGCCTGGGGAGGGAGGGAGGGAGGGAGGGCCGGGGAGGCCTCCGCGGGGCCTAGCAAGGCCCCGCGAAGGCCTGGGCAGGGAGGGAGGAAGGGCCGGGGAGACCTCCGCGGGGCCTAGCAAGGCCCTGCGAAGGCCTGGGGAGGGAGGGGGAGGGGTGTTTGTTATTCACGGATTTTTCACATTCGCGGGGGTCCGCGGAACGGAACCCCCGCGAATGTGAAGGGACGACTGTACATCAAAGCAAATATGATTTAATAAGCATCACTGAAACCTAGTGGGATGAGTCTCCTGATTGGAATGTAGTAATAGAGGGGTATAATCTAATTCAGAGAAATAGATCGAATGGAAAGGGTGATGGAGTAGCATTATACGTTAAGGATGAGTACACCTATGAACAGATACATGACCTAAATCCTGGGAGCCAGGTTAAGAGCATCTGGGTAAAAATCAAGGTGGAGAGAAACAGCAGGAATATCATTGTGGGGGTCTTCTACAGACCTCCAAGCCAAACTGAGGACTTGGATGATGCCTTCCTAGAAGAGGTGACCACACATTCAGAAAGGAGTGGTGTAGTAATAATGCAGGATTTTAACTATCCTGATATTTGTTGGAAGTCCAGCTCTGCCGAAAATTTAAGATCCAACAAATTCCTCACTTGCCTTGCAGACAATTTCATTTTCCAGAAGATAGAAGAGGCAACTAGGGGATCAGCTGTTTTAGATCTGATCCTAACAAACAGATGATCTGGTTAATGGGGTAGATATTGGGGCGTAGAAAGACACACTGTGTCCACCACAACCACCCGCAGAGTTGTTCCATGTTGACAGGGCGCCAGGGAGAAGGTTTCTGGAGAGACTTCTGCAAAAGACTTCAGGCTGAGAAGGAAAAATTCCTTCACCCCAGCACACTGCCTTGAGCTCTGGCTTGCCAAATAAAGACAGCAACAAGGCCAGCCTTCACTCAACTTGAGGGCTTTAATCTTTGTTTGCAGTATATTTACAATATATATACAGAGTATAGGACAGCCATCTCTAATACTCATAAATCTCTCTCAAACCAACAAACTGCTTCACCATCCACAACAAACCCACACAGGAGATAATTCCCATCTCCTTTTTATAGCCAGTTTAACAATGCCTGTTACATCAGGCATCTCAGGTGTGTATGCTCTCAAGTGCTAACTCTCTCACACACCTGCCACTGGAGCTTAACTACTTTCATTACTAAGCTTACAGCTCCATCTTGTGGTCACATCCATGTCATTTCCTGACAGTAAAAGTAGCAGGATCCTTAGGGGGGAGTGACCATGTTCTCCTGGAGTTTGTTATTCAGAGTCAAGGGGAAGCCAAGTGTAGTCAAACATGCCTTCTAGACTTTAAGAAAGCTGATATCAGTAAACTTAGGGAATTACTGGGGGTGATCCCATGGTCAGCAATACTAAAAGAGAAGGGAGTTAATGATGGATGGGGGCTTCTTAAGCTTGAGATATTGAAGGCACAATTTCAAACAGTTCCAACAAGGAGGAAAAATGGGAGGTATCTAAAGAAACCAGGACGGATGTTGAAAGAACTTCAAACTAAGACTTAAAAGGAGCTAAAACTTAAAAGGAACATGTACAAGTAATGGAAAAGGGGAGAAATCACCAAAGAAGAAATCAAATAAGTAGCTAGCTCGTGTAGGGGGGAAATCAGAAAACCAAAAGCACAGGTGGAGCTCAGGCTTGCTAGAGAGGTTAAAAACAATAAAAAGGGCTTTATTATGTCCATAGCAAAAGAAAGAACAAGGAAATGGTAGGGCCGCTGAATGGAGAAAATGGAGAAATGCTAACAAGTTACAAAGAAAAGGCAGAGCTACTCAACACCTTCTGTGCCTCGGTCTTCTCCCAAAAGGAGTACAGTGCTTAACTTGGAGAAAATGGAGTAGATGATGCAGTAGGGGAAATGCAGCATAGAATAGATAAAGAGGTTATTCAGGAATACCTGGCCAGTATAAATGAATTCAAGTCTCCAGGATCAGATGAACTACATCCAAGGGTACTGTATATTCCTGTGTATAAGACTGCTTTTTAACACTTGAAAATCTCCTCAAAAGTGGAGGGTCGTCTTATATGCCCAGCCGATCTTTTCCCCTGCTGTGAGAATGACTGCCTTGTCTTTGAAGTGTTAAATTCCCTGGGCAGTTTCCCCAGCAGATCCTTCCCCCTGCTGTGAGAATGACTGCTTTGCCTTTGAAGTGTTAATTGACCTCCATTTAGGGATTGTATTTTGCTAAACTTTCCAGGAAGATTTCCATTTGCATAGTTTGGGGATTTCCTCTCCAGGAGTTTGCAAGTCTGCCAGTGTGGCTCTAAAATCATTAATGTGCTCATTCAAAAATTTGGGATTTGATAGCTTTATATTAACCAACTTCATTATTAATGAAACCTTACTTTCCAAAGATTGAACATCACAGAGATTTTTCAAAGTATCCCATGTTTTTTTAGCTGTTCTCAGTCCATTAATTTCACAGACTATTCCATCATCTACAGCCACTGAGCTGGCTGGCTGGTGGGGGGCAGGCTTTCCAGCCAGTTGGCTGGCTGGATGGGGGGGGGCAAAGTCTATATTTTAACTTAAAAATGGGGGGGGGGTGTCTGTCATTTGATATGTAGAGTACGGTCATTCACTGTGCATCCAAACAGTGATACATGCAGCAAAACAGCGTGAGCTTTTCTGAGCAAAACAAGTACTCCTCTGGTGCAAAGAAAAATGCCATTTGAAAAATCCTTTATGGTTTTTTATTAATAAACTTGTGAGAACAAAATAAACATTAGAAGACATTCACCCATGCTTCTGTATGTCCAAGATTCTTCTGGAGCTAAGGCAAAGAGCTCCTCAAAAGCAAGAGAAAACACACAGGCTTGAAACTTAAAACTAGCTCCAATAACCCCTCCCAGTTATATAGCCCCTCAACACTCAGTCTTTGCGAGAAACGAAAGAAGAACCAATTCCAGTTTCTCATTTTCAACCCCCAAAGAACAGAATAACAAGAATAGACAGATTTATGAACTTCTGATAAACAAGGCTAGCCCCTTGGTGAAAAAACTTACTCACAATGTCTATTTTCCTTGACAGGGTCATCTTATGCGCCCAGTCTTATATGCTGGAATATACGGTACTTTAAAAACTGGCAGATGTAATCTCAGAACCACTGGGAATAATCTTTGAGAACTCCTGGAGAACAGGAGAGGTCTCAGCAGACTGGAGGAGGGCAAATGTTGTTCCCATATTTTAAAAGGGTGTGGGGGGAGAAGACCCAAATAATTATCTCCCAGTCAGCCTAACATCAATACTAGGAAAGATTCTAGAGCAGATCATTAGACAGTCTGCAAGCACTTAGAAAGGAATGTCATGATCACTAAAAGTCAACATGGGCTTTTAAAAAACAAGTCAAACCAGAGTAATCTTACCTCTTTTTTTTGGTAAAGTTACATACTTGGGTAGATGAAGAGAATGCTGTGGATGTAGTGTGTCTTTATTTCAGTAAGGCCTTTGACAAAGTCCCCCCCATGATATCCTTGCAAAAAAGTTAGTAACATGTGGGCTAGACAATGCAACTAGTAGGTGGATTTGTAATTGGTTGACTGACCAAACCTAAAGGGTAGTCACCAACGGCTCCTCTTCATCCTGGAGAGAAGTGACCAGTGGGGTGCCATTGGGTTATGCCCTGGGCCCAGTGCTATTCAACGTCTTTATCAATGACTTGGATGAGGGAATAGAGGGTATGCTTATGAAGTTTGCAGATGATACCAAATTAGAGGGGTAGCTAATACCCCACAGGACAGGATCAGAATCCAAAATGACCTTAACAGATTAGAAAGCTGGCCCAAAACTAACAAAATGAATTTCAACAGAGAGAAATGTAGGATATTACACTTGGGCAGTAAAAATGAAAGGCATAGATATAGGATGGGTGAGACCTGGCTTGATGGCAGTACATGCGAAAGGGATCTAGGAGTCTTAGTGGACCACAAACTGAACACGAGTCAGCAGTGTGATGTGGCAGCTAAAAAAGCCAGTGTGATTCTAGGCTGCATTAACAGGAGTATAGTGTCGAGATCAAGGGAAGTAACAGCGCCACTCTATACTGCTTTAGTCAGACCTCACCTGGAATACTGTGTCCAGTTCTGGGCACCACAATTAACCTCTTCATATATCTATGATATTATATCATATCTAACCTCGTCTTATATCTATGATCTTGAATTTAGTTCATTACTTCCATGTTTTCACACATGGAACTACTCTTCAAAAAGCAGCAGACTTCCTATTTTTCTTATTATACTTCCTGTAGTGTAAACAAAATGTTCCGCCTAGAACTTTCAGGTCATAAGAGGAATAGTTTAAGCTAAGACTTAAACACTGTTTGCATGTTTTATGAAATACATGCAGCCATTTGAAGGAGGAAGAGAAATCACTATCATGCTTTCTGTGGCCTAAATCAGAAGTGGGACTCATGTGGTTCTCCAGACATTATTGGACTGCAACCTGCAGCAGCCCTGGCCAACATGGTCAATAGTGAGGAATACTGAAAGATGCAGTCCAACAAGATCTGGAAGTTTACACAGTTCACAGCCCAGCATAAATCCACTATTACAGTAGGACCCCCATATTCGCAGGGGATTGGTTCCAGGGCCCACCACTGATAACAAAATCCAGGGATAATAGTGAATGCCGTTGAAAATAATGGGACTTCCGGTTTAAAATACCGTAGAGTTGCCTTGGAGGACCTAGAAAATGGCTAGACAGGACACACTTTCTAGGAAGACTCTATGGTATCTGTGCTGAAACTGAAACCGTGGATAATTGAAGCAGCAGATAATGAAGCAGTGGATTAGGGGATCCTACTGTAATCTCAACCAGGGAAGATTCACTGAATCACAGGAACTTATATAACTGTTGACCTATTAAGTTCCTATTGGTTCAGTAGATCTGTTCTGTTTGAAAGTAACAATTAGATTTAGGACTTAGTTCCCTAATAATGGGGAAAGACTACAAGAAATGTTTTCTGTAGTATATAGTGAGTGCAAAGCTACCTATTTCATATGTAGAAATATGGCTTGGTCAGTTTCATGTGTTTACCTGTATAAACAATAGGTTTACCGGTATTACTGGTAATTTAGAGAAGGATTTGTTTTGATTTGATTTTTTAAATCACTCAGCAACAATTTTTTGTAACTTTAAGTCAACACTTTGTGATTTATTACACCAGTTATAAAAATTATTTTGTAGCCTAAGGATGTAGACATTGTCAGAAAAAAGCAAGGCAAAGAGGAGCATTTTCTAATGAATCCATTTAATATGCTTTTAATTCAAATGATATGAACATAAATAGTTTTTGCAAGGTTCAGTTTCAGTCTAAAATGATGTATTTGAGTTTTTATTTGAGTTTAATGTAGATATGGTAGCATCAACATTATTATAGTGTGATGGTTGTGTGCATAATATCTCATTTGTAGTCTAATCAGCCTATTATGGAATGTAATTCCAGCCTTTAAAATGGCATAGAATTGTGCTCTTTATAATGCATGAATCAGTAATCAATCCTATTTGGATATTTGTTAAAACCCAGTGCATTGGATGATTGGAATCTGCCAAAGCTAAAGGTCACCCATAGCTGTTAATTAGCCTAAAGGGAATTAACTGAAATAGCCAAATATTGCCTTAGTCAAAATGTAGTTTCTGTTTATTTTCTTATTACTCATGTGTACTCAGAACTTTGTTAAGTGGGGTTAAAGAAATGTATTGTGTTTGTATTTTTCTTACCATTTAGGAACATGGCTACCTATATGAAATAAGTTGTCAGTCTCCAATTCTTGCTTATATGAATTTTGCAGTACTAGAGTACGAGTATCTTAGAACTAGAAAGGAAATTCCCAACTTGGTAGAGTGTACAACACATAAATAATTAGAAAATGCTCATCTGGCCTTTCTTTTCAAGTCTCTCATGTTCTGTCCTGTATATTAAATTGTGAACCTTACTTTCATTATATGAAGACCACGTTGTCTTGCTGTTAGGTGTTCTAAACATCCAGTTAATTCTAATGTTTGGTCTTATGGTTGTGGGAATGTACAGTCATGGATTGGCTGCAGTTGCTCTGGTGATTATGAGAGCTAGATTAAATGTGTTAGAACAGGGGTGGGTTTGGGAATAAAGTAGCTGAATACTCATTTCAGTTTTTGTATGAGTCAGGTACATTTATTTGCACATTGTTTAAAATATGGTCTTCTCATTATTAAGTTTGAGTACCAATATGGAAACTGATTAGCTACTGTTGTACTTTTTGTTGTTGTTGTTGTTGTTAAAAACACATCTCAGGGACTAGACTTCAGTAAGAGAAACACTTTTTTCCCCAGGCAATCAGTTTTTGTATTGTGACAGTTTTTAATCCAGTTAATTAACCAAAAATATTGCTACCATTCTATTAAAAATCTGCTTACCAAGAAACCTTCACAAACTCAAGCAGGGATGGGCAAAGTGCGGGCCCCAGGTGGCCCCAGGGGTAATCTTACTGTGTGTGTGTGTGTGTGTGTGTGTATATATATATATGTATATATATATATTTGCTTCAGAATGCCCCCAAAAGCACTCTAGGGGGTGTAGAAGGCATTCTCACCACATATGGAGCCCCCCAAGCCCCCAGGGTAAAAAAATGCATTTAAAAAAAATGCCCCCAAATGCTCCCAAAGATCCACTAGGGGGTGTGGGTGCATTTTCTGCCCCCCCCCCCAAGTTTAGGCCTAGGTGAGGCCTTTTTTTTAACACCAAGCATGGTGAGAATGCATTTAGGAGGCAACTTTGGACTGTGTGGTAGTGGACAGGAGTAGGTATGGCCCTCCAGGGTCTCCTAGGAGGCTAAAGCAGCCCCCCAGCCTTCCATTGTTGCCCACCCTTACATTAAAGTGATATTGACAGTAATGCAGTGAGCAATTCTATGCTGATAGTGACTATCCAGATAGGTACTGTTTCATTTGTCTTCCATACAGTGTTTTCAGGTGTATCACTTTACCAGTGTCAGCATTTTGATATACAGTCGTCCCTTAACATTCGCGGGGGTTAGGTTCCCCAGACGCCCACGAATGTGAAAATTCCGCGAATAATGCCTGCCCTCCCCCTTCCCCGCCAAAGCAACCATGGGGCCTCCAGAGGCCCCATAGTCGCTTTCCCCAGACTCCCCACTCCCTTCCAAGGCCTTCACGGGGCCTCCAGAGACCCTCCTCCTCCCTCCCAAGGCCTGCACAGGGCCTCCGGAGTGTCTCTGGAGGCCTCCCCGGGCCTCCCCCTCCCACCCCGGGCCTCCCCTCTCCCACCCTGGGCCTGCCCTCTCCCTCCCTGGGCCTTCACGGAGCCTTCTAAGGCCTCCCCGGGCCTCCCCCTCCCACCCAGGGCCTTCACGGGGCCTCCAGGAGGCTCCTTGCCACGGTTTTGGGAGGGCAGGGGGGCCCTCCCAAAACTGCAAATAATCAAAACCACGAATGCTAAGTTCATGAATGTGGAGGGGCAACTGTATTGCTGAATCTTTGGTTTAGTGTTGTGATAACAAGTTCAGAACTGCCCCTGACCATGAGTTCTCTCTGATTTCCCAGCTTCTGCTCTTCTAGCATTGCCATGAGAACCAGATCAGGAGCTTCCTCTTCAGCATTTGGTTGACCCACTATAGTGCAGCAGTGTGAACCATGCTGTCCTCCAGATGTTGTTTTCTTGCAACTCCCATCAGCCCTAGCTAGCAGTATCCGTCGTAGTGGGTGCTGAGACTTACCATCCAACAACATGAGGAGGGCCACTCAATTCCCACCCATGGTTTAGTATATCACGTATACAACTGTTATTGTTGTAACATTTCAAGGACACTAAAAGATAGGTTTTACTGTATAGGTAACATTTTCATAAATGATAACCTAATTTTTAAATATTACATAGACATTCAATGACAGCTTAAAAATATAAAAAGGCATATCTCAGTAGCAGTCACTTGAGCAGGTGAACCACTTTGAGAGAGAATCTTGGTTATGGGTGTCCTATTCTTTTAGTGTGTTTGTCTGCGTGGAGTTTATATCATTTTTACTGGATAAATATTATATCTTTTTACAGATTTTCTCAAACTGGCTGAGTGGTCTATAAACTGGCAATTAGGCATGAATGAGGTACAGATGATTCATTCACAGAATTATGTCTATCACAGAATTATGTCTATCTTCTAGAACAGTGGCTCATAACCTTTTCTTTACAACGGAACCCCTTTAAATATCTTTTGTTGCTGTGGACCCACAAGACAACTCAAGATTTAAACCCTAATAATAATACCCAGCAGCAACAGCAGCAACAGCAACAACAATACAATTACACCATCCATTAAACCTTCCCTCATAGGCACTGGGGGGGACAGGGAAGACTTTTTCCCAGTGAGGAGGGCTACAGAGCAACTGTCTTGCTTGGGTAGTTCCTCCCCACTTCCTCCTAGAAAAGGGAACACTTTTTAAGGACTGCCTACCTGGGAGGTCATCTAGGAGGGATGACCCCCAGCTAGCCAGGCTGTTTCCTGCCTATGCTCCTGGTAGGAAGTGTGTTTGTGTGCTCCTGTCCCCTTCTTTCTTCCACATGGCTGTAGCCATTTCTCTGGGTTGGTGAGAAGAGGAATCCAAAATTCAGCACAGATAGGCTATGCTCCTCCACCACCCAGAGAAAGAGGCAGGAAGAAATTTAAAACTAAGTCATGTGACGGCCGGGATCGTTGCTCCTCCCTTCTTCCCTGCCCTCACATCTTCAGTTTTTCTTCCTGCGTCACCCAGAGCAGAGGTTCCTTTTGCCTTTCTTCACTCCTTTCCTTTTATTTTTTCCTTTTTTGCCTTTGATTATGTCATCTTCCCTCCCTGCAGCCCCCTTTGCCTCCCAAGCCTCTTCTTCTCGTCTAGCCCTTAAAAAAAATCTTTCCTTTCCCTTTCCTCTCTCGTCCTCTCGTCCTGGCTTCTGCCCGGAGGACTCTCCAGCTCTAACATGGTTAAGGAGGCAAAGAAGAAAGATAGGAATGCCCGCGGTGACAACATGTTGCGGGAGAGCTCCCAAGCCACCACCCTGCTGCCGGAGTCTCTCCTGCAGGAGCAAAGCAGCACCTCCAATGCTTCCCCATCGCTGGAACAGGCCCAGCAGACGGGGGGGGGGCAAGGGGAGCTCCAAGTGATTGAAATAGCTCCTCTGCCGCTGAGCTCATCCTAGCAGCTGAGAGGCGAGCAGCCCCGATCGAGTCGTTGCTGGAGGACGTGGCGCAGCAAGAACACAGCAGCGAAGCCTTGGAGGCCCGACAATAGTGCAGGGAAATTGCTCCTTCTACTATTTTCTGGTCGGGAGGGTTGGTGGGTGGGGGGCTCATGGATGGTTGGTTTCCCGGCCACAATCCCTCCTTCCGCCCTATGGGATTGGGCACCCATCCTGAGTGCAACCTGTTTGGGGAGGGAACCAATGGGAGGAGTGCCTATCTGGTGCTTTTTGATGACCATGCGGACGCGAGAGATGCCGGCCGCCATGGCCAAGACCTTTCCACCAGCACAGGCAGGGATATTTCCCTGGAAGAGATCAGATAGCCTGCCAGCCAACACACCTTCCACGTGGTGCTGGAGGCTTATTCCCAGGTCATGGGGGCCTTTGGAGGGGAAAACCCCCAGACTCAGGGCCCTCCACCAAGAGGGTTCACTTTGAAGACCAAACGGATTCCAGGTCCTCAGAATGACAGGCCTCCTCCGAACCTCCCTTCATCACTCTGGGCAAGAAGGCCAAAAAGCGCTACCTTCAGGCCAGTGGCTCAGACCACCCCCTGAGAGCTCAGTGGTTTCACTCCTCTCCCAGGTGATCAAGCTTCTACAAAACAAGGAGTCAGAACCAGAGGTTTGAGATCACCCAGCCAAAACTGGGCTCAATGGACCCCAGAAACGTAGAATCTCAAAGCGCAAATCACCTTCTCCCTCCCACTCCTCCATGGAGTCTGAACAAGAATCAGCAGATGACCCCATCCTTCTTGAGGAAGGGGAATTGGAGGATGAGGGCTCAAATTCCCAGGGTAGTAGTGAAGGAGGTGAATTGCCTGATGATGAAACGCCACAGGCTGAGAGCTCAGATAGGCTTTTCCACCTGGAGGACCTTCCATCTCTGATGGCGGGAATCTCCTCAGTCATGGGGCTTTCCTTGGCCAGTTCACATGGGGAAAAGGATCCAACTGATTTTAATGAGAGGGTGCCACGGTGCTGAAGCTTCCCAAGGCTCAAGGCACGGAGATTCCACTACCAGTGATTTTTATGAGGCTTCTAGACTCGGAGTAGGAGAAACCCACTCAAGGAAAGAAGGGAACTTCATTGGCTCAGAAGTTCTATCTGCCCCCAAAGAACTTCCAGGAGAACTTAAAGGTCCCAGCGACCCATTTTCCGGTTGCATCCTTAGTGTTGGGATCTCTAGCACAGAAAGAGGGCGAGGAATTCCTTAAAGACCCTGAGGAGAGAATCGAATGTGCTTTGAAGAAGAACCATGAAGCGGAAGCTCTAGAATTCAGAGCGTCCTTCACCTCCTCGCTTTGAGCCAGGGCTTCAATGCAATGGATCAAGGATATTTTGAAGGCCCGGGCCTTCGATGCCTATTTGCTTAAAAGGGACCTCTCCCGGGTGTACATGGCCCTCCAGTTCATCGTGGATGCCACAATGGATGCAGCAACCTTTAACGCTAGGACCATGGCCTTTGCTGCAGTGGCCAAGCAGGCCACCTGGTTACACCACATGCAGATACCCGTGCAAGAGCAAACCTTTCCATGACGGCCTTCCGGGGCACAAACCGTTTTGGGGATGAAGCCCTGAAAGACATTCTGGTGGACACGAAGGACAAAAAGAAAGCAATGCCTTCTCTGTCTAGGAGGTTGGACAAGAAGAACCCCAGAAGTTTTTTTCAGTCCGGGACCTCATATAGGTCCCCAAGGGGTTTCAACAAGCAGAGAAATTTTCACTCGTTTTGCCCTACATGGCCCAGGAACTCTTTCCCCTCAAAGCAGTCCTTTCAGATCCAATCCCTCTCAACCAAAACAGGAGGTTCCCACTCCCAGAGAGGAGGGGGCCGCCAACATTTCTGACTCTCTGATGCCCCAGGTAGGTGGCCGGCTCCCATTGTTCCATCAAACATGGGAGACAAGAACCTCGGATGGGTGGGTTCTGTCCACTATTTCTCAAGGTTACCACCTTCAGTTCAATACCCTACCAAACGGCAGATTCATTCCTTCGAATCCCCCAAAAGACCCCATGAAGAGGAAGATCTTTCAGGATGCTGTGGGCCACCTCTTCCAGTGCAAGGCGATAGAACCAGTTCCAGTATCAGCGATTCTCTGGCGTCTACTCCATTTTCACCTTTCGAAGAAGGGGGAAGATGCCTGTTCAATTCTGGATCTCAAGCATACCGAGAGCCTTACGTACAAGCGTTTCCACATGGAAACACTATCTTTGATAAGGAATGTACTGGTATCCCTGGATTTAGCCGAGGCCTATCTACACATTTTGATCAAAGAGAACAGCCGGCGCTTCCTCAGATTCGCCCTGGACTAACACCATTTTCAGTTCAGGGCCCTACCCTTCGGTCTCACCACAGCCCCAAGGGTTTTTATGAAGATCCTGGTGGCCATGGTAGCACACTTGCAACAGAGGGGTATCTATCTTTACCACTACTTGGACAACATTCTCCTCAGGGCACCCACCATGCAAAGGGTGCGGGAGGACCTTCACACCACTATTTGCTGCCTACAGGAGCATGGGTTCCTGATCAACTTCAAGAAGAGCTCCCTCGAACCCTCTCAATCCATCTCACACCTGGGCACTCTAGTAGACTCCAAGTCAGGGATGATCTTCCTATTGCCCGAGAGGCAGCAGGTCGTTAGGAGAGAGACCTTATGGGTAGTCTCGAAGCCCAGAGTTCCGCTAATGGATCTCTCTTGCCTCTTAGGTCTCATGATCTCAACCATCACGATAGTGCCCTGGGCCAGATTCCACTCACATCCCCTGCAACTGTTCCACAGTGCTTACTAAACGCAGGTTGCCCTCAGACAGCACATTCTTTTGCATCTTCCCAAAGGGGTCAGGCACTCCCTCCAGTGGTGGACAAGAGCCAAAATCCTGACCAAGGGTTCATTGTGGACTTGTTCCCACCAGGTCACCGTGAACTCGGATGCTAGCCTGTCCGGCTGGGGTGACACTGTCAGGGAAAGATGGTGTAGGGTATGTGGTCCGGGGAGGAGATCTCACACAGTATAAATAGTTTGGAGCTGAGAGCTGTGCGTCTGGCACTCCTTCACTTTCCAGGCCAATTAAGAGGAAAACATGTCAGAGTTCTCACAGACAACACCAAGACACGTTCTTACACCTCTAAGCAAGGGGGAACGAGAACAAGGGGCAAGGCCTCTACAGAGCGAAGTGTCCCTCCTATTCGAATGGGCGGAGAAAACAGTAGCCTCCCTCTCAGCCCAGCATGTTCAGGGCTCTATGAACCTCCCAGCAGATTACCTCAGCAGACACAAGGTCCTACCGGGCAAATGGTCACTTCATCCTCAGACATTCAATCAGCTACTTCTCAGATTTGGACGGATGGAAGCGGACATGTTCATATCCCAATTCAACACGAAAGTACCCCGGTTCTTTACAAGATATCACTCTCAAATGGAGGGCACGGACGCCCTACAGTCCCCATGGCCGCGGGGTTTCCTATATCTCTTTTCTCCCATTCCTCTGATAGCCAAGGTCCTCAGGAAGGTGTGGGGGGAAGGAGCCCAAGTGGTTTTAATCGCTCGACACTGGCCGAGGAGGCCTTGGTTCTCAGATCTGATGAAGCTAGCTCAGGAGGAGCCCTGACCACTTCCTCAGGAGGGACTTGTTGTCGCAGGGACCTCTTTTACACCTGAACGTCACCTGGCTACACCTAGCTGCTTGGAGATTGAGCGCCAAGCAGTCAGAAGATGCGGTCACGAGAATGCTGTGATTTCCACCATCCTGTCGTCCAGGAGACAGTCCACCACTAGGATTTACAAAGCCACCTGGAAAGCCTTTGCCAGGTGGTGTGTGTCAGTCAAAGTGAACCCGGTATAGGTCTCGTTAAACACGCCTTGGCCTTCCTCCAGAAGGGCCTAGACTTGGGCCTGAGACCAAACACCCTCAAGAGACAGGTGGCTCTATCCTCGGTGATCCCAATGGCCCGAGGTCAGTCTTCGTCATCACAGCCACACGAGGGAAGAGTCCTTAGGGGAGCCACCTTGTTAGCCCCACCGGCTAGACACCATTTCCCTTCGTGGAACCTACCTCTGGTCCTTCGCCAGCTAACAAAGATCCCATTTGAGCCCCTCAGGGAGATCTCACTCAGATTGCTAACCCTGAAAGCTGCATTCCTCATGGCAGTAACATCAGCAAGCCAAGTCTCAGAGGTTTCAGCGCTATCAGTGCAGGAACATCTATGTTCCTTCAATGAGGATCACGTAGTTCTTAAAACACTTCCTTCCTCCCAAAGGTCCTTTCTCCCTTTCATGTCTCCCAAGATCTCATTTTGTCATCCTTTTGTCCCAACCCCTCTCACCCCAGGGAGAAGTTGTGACACAAATTAGACGTGAGGAGAGCTTTGAAGATCTACATCAAAAGGACAAGGTCCTTCAGGCGCTGCGACTCCCTGTTTGTCTCCTTCAGCCCAGCCTCTCTGGGTCTTAAGGCCTCAAGACAAACCATTGCCAGCTGGATCAGGGCATGCATCCTGACGGCGTATGACTCCGCAAAGTTACCCCAGCCCACCAAGGTTTGGGCCACTCAACCAGGTCGGCAGCCACTTCGGCGGTGTTCTCCTCCAGTGCCTCCATTTCAGAAGTCTGCAGGGCGGCCACTTGGTCGACACCATCCAGCTTCATCCGCCATTATAAGATACATAAATTCCAGGCTGCCGAAGCCACGTTCGGCCATAGGATTCTCCAGGACGTACTTCAAGCCTAGTTTTTCTGGGGCATTCATCCCTCCCACACTTTGAACGCTTGGGCACTGAATTTCGGATGCCTCCTCTCAACAACAGAGAGAATGCCACATTGGTACTTATCGTGAAGGTGCATTCTGGGCTTGGTAGAGAGGAGGAATCTGCCCCACCCAGATGGTTGGCCTAGTGGGTACTGAGTTCATCTTTGGGCTTAGCTAGTCAGGCAACTGAGGACATGAGGGCCAGGAAGAAGGGAGGAGCAATGGTCCCAGCCATCACATGACTTAACCTGCTTCTTTCTCTGGGTTGTGGAGGAGCATAACCCATCTGTGCTGAATTTCGGATATCTTCTTCATGGTCTCTGAATACACACAGTGGGTAATTCCTGCGCCTGCGCAGAACACTTGGAACCTTCTAGAATTGCTAGGCAGATTTTTGGTGGTAGCCCCGCCTATCCCATGCCAGCAGTATGCTAGGGAACTTCGCTGTTTGAGATTGCTACTTTTGGTTTTGACAAGGGTTTTTCTTAATGGATTGCGGCACTCGCTTACTGATTTTGGATTGTTCATTGGTTGGACTGATAATCCGGATTGACTCTTGGACTCGGATGACTCTGATTTATAACTTTTGGGAATTGGCCTTGATTTGGCTTTCGTGAGAAGAAATGGCTTCAAAGATGGCAGCCTTTAAGAGATGTGAGATATGCCAAATTAAATTACCTAACTCTGATGGGCACTCAAAATGTCTGATATGTTTGGGGGAAGGGCCTAATGTTGAATCTTGCCCTTATTGTAAAACCTTCACACACACCCCCAGGCTAGAAAACAAAGAATGATGCGCCTCCGTTCTTTTCTCTATGAACGAGTGCTTGTACCCTATACTGCTACTCCGGTGGCTACTTTGCAGACTGTGCTGAATACTTCTTCCTCAGCTTCAGTGACTTGTTCTATCTCTAGTCGAAAGTGAGGACATTCAGTGTCAAAGAGCCCATCTAAACAAAGCAGAGTTTGATCCTGAAGCCTGTCCAGAAGTGAGGATGAGTCTGGACGTCGCACTTAGGCTACAGCCTCAAGGCCTACAGTTACCAAACCATCAGTATCGAAAGATCGACATTGGGATCGAGACGGTTCCGGCTCGAGGGATGCCTCAGTCTCTGGTGGAGACAGGAGGTCTTATGAGAGACAACATTCTTCTTCCAGACCATCAGGATCGAGTAAAGAGAGGGACTCTTCAGCTTCTTCACATATTGAAAGCCCAAAGAAGAAAAAGATTAAGCACTCCTCACCAAGGTTGTCATCAATGAAAGATGTTCATAGATGACCGCGTAGAATGAGAGAGAGGGAACGTTCGATCACCTCTCGTCCATCTCTGGTACCATCGGTCAAGGTGGTGAATGTTGAAACTCCACAGTTATCAGAGGGAGAAGTTCTATCTTCACTCCATGACAAGACATGTTCACCACTTCTAGTGGTTTTGAGGGGGGAGTTGCTAACATGAGATGCCACTAAAACTCATCCTATAGTGGCATATGCACAATCGGATTCACCTTTCACATCATGACCTCCTCTCACTCCATCATACCAGGCCGTAGAGACTGTGCCATCGTACAGTACCTTTGACTTGACTGCAGCTTTGGCTGCTTTCCCATCTCCTCCGTTACATGTTGCTACACCGGTCCCATCAAAGAACCACCAATGTGCCAGGTACGAAGGATGGCAACTATTTTCTGTCACCCCTGAGTCTGTCTTATCATGTTCCAGATCAATCTACTTTATAGAAGCCAGTTATGCGAGATATCGAGAGTCAGGTCACACCATCTCGAGTTCATCAGCATGACACTCCAGTGAACGTAAGACCTCCATCCCGCCCGTTGCCTCCGGTACTGATGGATGTACTGCCACCACCTCCACACCATAGCGAGTTCTTTCGTATCAATCCCGTAGCCGCTCAGGATTGTCTTCTTCCTCTTCCTCTGATGACAGTGATTTTTCATATATTCCTGCAGTGCCACCTCCTCCACCAGAGCTGCTGGATGATGGTTCATCCTCTCCGACAGATGATATAAGATCTTTTTCTGAGCAAATGGTCAGGATGGCCCATGCATTGGATATTAAGGTGGAGGAAAAGGAGTCAGATCCCATTGACCCCATATTCCATCGTATTAAGTCGAAGGATCTAGACAGTCATCCCTCCCACACTTTGAAAGCTTGGGCACTGAATTTTGGATTCCTCCTTTCACCAAACCAGAAAATGCCACATTGGTACTTACCATGAAGGTGCATTCCGGGCTTGGTAGATAGGAGGAATCCACCCCACCCAGATGACTGTCCTGGTGGGCACTGAGTTCATGTTTGGGCTTAGCTAGTCAGGCAACTGAGGACGTGAGGGCTGGGAAGGGAGGAGCAATGGTCCCAGCCATCACATGACTTAGTTTTAGATTTCTTCCTGCCTCTTTCTCTGGGTGGTGGAGGAGCATAACCCATCTGTGCTGGATTTCAGATTTCTCCTCTCTACCAACCCCAGAATGCACCTTCATAGTAAGTACCAATGTGGCAATTTAGTTCTTTGCTTTTTTAAAAAAAAATTAACAGTAGGAAGAAAGAAGAGGATTACTTCGCATATGCAAGACAATGAGCAGCAGCAACACTGGCAAGCAAAATAAGCAAAGGAAGGGGGAGAAAGCCCCCTCCCCAAGCAATAGATCTTCCTGCCTTCGTTCCACCCAGCCAGGCTAAGAGCCAGCCACGCGGTTCTCAAGGCACCATCAGTCTTTTCGAGCCACAGGAAGACAACATGGTGGCCCCACCCTGTCTGCCTTTCAGCCCATTGACCTTAGGAGCCCCAGGCAATGATGGGGAGAATCCAGGTACCATTGCCAGAATCTGATGGGAATGTCTGGAAGAAAATCCCAGCCCTCAGCTCCTAAGGGCCAACAGAAAACTCAGCAATGACAGTGGTGGCCCAGTGGGGGGAAGACTACAGACCTACATGTTGGCTTGGGAAGAATCTACCTCAGACAAATAGTTGCTACAGACAATTCGTCAGGGTTATCAGGTAGATTTTTCCCAACATCCCTCATGCTGGTTCATCCCCACCCAGACGTTCAGGGACCCTGTCAAACATCGCCTATTGAGAGATGCAATTCGACAACTACTCATGTTGGGAGCCATAGAGGAGGTGCCACAGGATCAGCAGAGACAGGGATGCTACTCCACTCTCTTCTTACTACCCAAAATATGGTACATGGAGGGTCGTCCTCAATCTGAAGGGCCTCAACAGATTTGTCCGGAAGTAGAAGTTTCGCATGGAGACACACTGAAACATATATTGGAGGCCATTCACCCATGGGATTATCTGTCCTCCTTGGACTTGCAGGATGCCTAAAATCACGTACTAATTCATTGGGAGCACCACTGCTATCTACGTTTCGCTTATGGCAGAGACATTTCCAATACAGAGCACTCCCGTTCGGCCTATCTTCGGTACCCAGAGTATTCATGAAGATTATGGTGGTCCTAGCTGTGTGATGGAGATGATCAGGTCTGCATATTTATTCTTACTTGGATGATCTCCTGATCCAAGTACCTTTCAAACTAAGGATAGAGAGGGATGTGTGTCTCGTCCTTGATTCTCTGCAGTTGCATGGGTTCCAGGTCAATTTCGAGAAGAGCTCCATTACTCCCAGCCAGCAGATAAAGCAGCTGGGGGCCACCCTGGACTCTTGAGTGGGTTGGGTGTCTCCCCCAGGAAAGAGTCAACTCGATTTGCACGGTGGTACAGGAAGCAAGAAGAAAACCTCAATTGGATCTGATGCAGCTTCTCATCTCCAGGTCCTCATGATAGTAGCCATAGAATGTCTCCTGTGAAGGTGTTTTCATTCCAGACCCCTGCAATGGCTCCTACTCCCATTCCAGCAGGACATAGCGTTGAAGCATCACAGGAGGGTTCCAGTAACCTGGGAGGTTTGCAAATTGCTGCAGTGGTGGATGTCACTAAGGATCCTCATCGGTCAGCCCCTCTGGAAATCAGACAGAATACAGATCACCTCGGATGCAAGCCTTCGGGGCTTGGGAGCCCGTTGTGGCCACGCCTAGCACAGAGCAAATGGATGGCTGCAGAATCCTCACACAGCATAAATTGGCAAGTCATCGGCAAACCTGGTCACCTTATTATTCACCCTAACTCCAGGTCATTTATGAACAAATTAGAAAGCATCCATTCCTAATACAGAACCCTGAGGAACCCCATTTCTTATTTCACACATATGCATTGAAAAGTGAAATTAAATTAATTCAAAGAAGATAAGGCTATTAATGGCTACTAGCCATGTACAATTGTCTTTTAAGGTCAGAGGGAGTGAATTTACCAGTGAATACCAACAACTGGGAAATAATAGTAGGAAAGGGCTTTGTCATGGTATCCAGCTGATGGGCTTCTCAGAGACATCACTTCTGTGGAAAACAGGATGATTGGTCTGATCCAGCAGAATTCTCTTGTGATTTAAAAATTTGTGTATCTTGTAGTTCTATCCATTTGTAAAGAAGATGCCTATAGGCAATTGTCCTGGTGCTTCAATGGGAAGGGCAGGAGAGTGTTTCTTGTGGTTGTTGTTATTCGCTGTCAAGTCAACTTTGACTTATAGTTACCCTATGAATGAGACATCTCTAGGAGCCCCAGTCATCAGCTGTCCAGCTCAGGTCTTACAAACTCCAAGGCTGTGGCTTCCTTGATTGAATCAATCCACCTGCAGAGCAATCTCCCTCTTTTCCTACTGCCTTCCACTTGACCAAGCATTATGACTCTTCCAGTGAATCATGTCATCTCGTGATATGTTCAGAGCATGATATTCTTGGTTAGTCATCTTCACTTATGGTGAAAATTCAGGCTTGATTTGCCGTAAAACCCATTTATTTATCTTTTTAGTACTCCATGGTCTCCGTAAAACTCATCTCCAGGACCACATTTCAAATGAGTTAATTTTCTAACTGACTGCTTTCTTCCCTTCCAGCTTTCACAACCATACACAGAGTTTTTCTTATCACTACTTTATTCTCTCTCTCTCTCTCTCTCTGGCTTATCTTCGCAAATGAAGATTCAGGAAGGACTCATCCCGCGCTTTCTGCAAGTGCGCTGATGACTAAAAAGGCCAATCCGAGATAAACAAGTCCGGTTGGAGAAAGCACAGCAGAAGGTCTCCTTGGGTGATGTTTCGGGGTTGTGATTCTTTCTGCGTTGTTGTTTCTCTTCAAGACTTGTTCAGCGTGAGTTCTCAAATAAGTCTGCAGCATTGTGGATAGCGCGTCTCCATGCCTCCCAATGTGAGGCCAGGGCGGACCATTGTTGGTATCAATTTGGCCGAGCCTGAGATGTTGTTTCAGGGAGTCCTTGTATCGCTTTTTTTGGAGCGCCCCTCTTATGCTGACCCATGGCGTGTTCACTGTAGAGTACTATTTTGGGGAGGTGATGGTCCTCCATCCTAAAAACATGCCCTGCCCAGCACAGCTGTGTTCTCAATATCATGGCCTCAATGCTGGTGATCCCTGCTTGCTCAAGGACAGCAACATTCGTCACATAATCAGTCCAGTGTATATTTAGGATTGTGTGTAAACAGCGCTGATGGAAGCGTTCGAGGAGTCGTAAGTGATGGCGATATGTGACCCATGTTTCAGATCCATAAAGGAGAACAGACAGTACAATGGCTCTATACACACTGATTTTTGTGTTTCGCCTCAGGTATTTATTACTCCGGACTCTTATGTAAAGTCTTCCAAATGCGTTATGTGCCTTTGCTAATCTGTGATCGATCTCTTTGTCAATCTTGGCATCTGAGGAGATGATGCTTCCCAGGTAGGTGAAGTGCTGAACAGACGTGAGCACAGATTTGCCAATGGCAGTGTGGGGATGGTGGTGTTCGTCCTGTGGTGCAGGCTGGTAAAGAAGTTCTGTTTTCTTCAGGTTGACTTCCAGCCCAAACAGCTCTGCAGCTGTTGCGAAGCAGGATGTTAGGCACTGCAGAGTTGCTTCTGTGTGGGCGACAAGGGCAGCATCATCAGCAAAGAGCAGCTTATGGACTAGATAGTTTAGAGTCTTAGTTTAGGATTGTCCGTATACAGCATTGATGAAAGCGTTCGAGGAGTCGTAAGTGGTGGCGATAGGTGACCCATGTTTCAGATCCATCCTGCTTCGCAACAGCTGCAGAGCTGTTTGGGCTGAAAGTCAA